>BCLG01001065.1:117239-128889 GCA_001602295.1 Zoysia matrella | reverse complement strand
GGACATATGCATATCTTTTTTTGTAAATTCGTTATAGCATATAAATTTTTTGGACTAATTTAGAGAATTCTTATTTGAACTCTTATCTTGCACAGACTTGAAACTATCTTACCCAAAGATGATGGATGTAGCTGTGCCTGCCAATTTGGTTTGCGGTATCCAGGATCCACCACCAAAAATCTGAGCTCTTCCCCCCCCCCCCTGAAGAATGCAGTCGTGCTCCTGGTTATTGTGAACTCACGTGCACGTCAAGAAGCTTGCAATTCTGTTGTACATTAAATAACTCGTTAGCTGTAGCGTGTGATTTGAGAGAAAATAATTGGTTACTGCCTGATTAGGCGATGTGGCCTCTTAAGTGTAACTTGAAGGATTACGGTAAAAATGTTTACCTTGAAGGAATTATCTATAAGCCACTTTACCACTCATCTTGTGCTGCACATGCAGAGTTTTTATTTTACGTCATTTTCTGGTGTCATTCTGAATGACCCTGAAAGAAACCAGCGTTTACAATGCCTTCATGAGACAATGCTTGAACTTTTTAGAACTCGATGCACGATCATGCTATTAGTTCGAAACAGAAAAAATGTGGAAGCTCTGGCCAGGTGAGAATTTGACTCAGGCGGAAGATATTGTGTGACTAAGCTCATTGTTTATGTTGTGATACCATCATTACAGTCTGGTAACTTAGGTGCTAAGGTGCTCGACGCGTTTTCGTTTTGTTTATAAGTTTTTTTTTTGGACTTTTTTTAGTTGTTTTGCTAGACACGAACTTTTATCAATGTGCTGCTGACGTTTTCCCTGCAGAATCATGTATGGCATGCTTGGGTGGCATCCAGGAAAAAGATAGCTGTTTTAACCGCTGTGGCCACCAGTAGTTTGTTGGTCACTGTTACAGGTTATTGGTTATCACTTGATGCATGATCTGGGATTACAAGCTGTCAGACAGAAAGGGAGAAGGCGCCATGTGGCTTCCAGGTTGGAGCCCACGTTTCTCTTGTAGCAAATCGTGAGCCAGGCCGCGCTATTTCTCCCCGTCTCCCAGTTTTTCCCCTCCGCTCCTCTGCAAGTTCCGACCCTCCTCCCCCGACTCCCTCTCCCCCGCGCTCCAATTCCTCAACCCTCTCACCGCGACAGCAAGCCATGGTCGGCGAGATGCCCGACGCCGGCGGCAAGGCCCGCTCGGTGGACTCGTCGTCCTCCTACGGATACCCGCCGTCGTCGGCGCCACCACAGCCACAGCACCAGCAGTACGGCACCTTCGGGCCCCCGTCCGCGTCCGCCTCCGGGGAGTTCCCGCAGCCAGCGGTCGGGATCCCCCAGCCGGCGCCGCCTCCCGGGCTCCAGTACTACCCCACGCCGCCGCCGGCGTCGGGCTCCGTGTACCCGCCTCCGCAGCAGCCCTTTTCCGCGGCCCCGACGTACTACGCTCACGGCTATCAGGCCGTGCAAGGTATGTGAATTGTGTGCTTCTGATACGGTTGGTCCACTGGTGGCGTTCGTTTGTAGGATTTCGTCCGTGTTGTTGAGTTAGTACGATACACGAGCCTGTCTGAAATTCAGGACTAGGTAGCCGTGTTGACTCTGGTTTCTTTTATTGCCTCATTTACCGGTAAAGTACCAGCTTAACGTGGGGAGGTGGCGAGTTAGTAGCATTTTTTTTTACTAGGATGCACGCTACGCCAAAATGCTCATGTATATCATAACCCGGTCGATTATGTATTAATCTTTAGGAATCCTTTGAAAGAGTGTATCAAATTGTCGAAACCCAATGAAACAAGTCCTAAATTGTCATAAAAAAATCAGTCAAACTGGAATGAAATCTAAAATGTTGTAGCAGTATTGATTTTTTCCATCTTGCTATTTCTTAGGTTACATTCCTATTGCTGAAGGAAGACCTGTGAGAATGCGACGTCTTCCATGTTGTGGCCTTGGCATGGGTTGGCTTCTGTAAGTCTATCTGAACATGTATCCTCTTGCACTTCAATACAGACCTCATATTGGGCTCTGAGTAGCTGATGTTTCTACTGTTTGGTACAGGTTTATTATTGGATTCTTCCTAGCTGCTATTCCATGGTATGTTGGAGCTTTTGTTTTGATCTGTGTCCGAGTTCATGATCACAGGGAGAAACCAGGATATGTTGCTTGCACTATTGCTGTAAGTCCTTTGGAACTCTTCAGTGCTCTTCAGTTCCCTTGTTTCCTTCATCATTATCTATTTATTGAGATTCTCTAAATTTCTAGTGAAGAGAGACTGTTTAATGTGGTGGTAAGACCTCCAGTAGAGAGGTTACCAACCAGAACGGGAACTTTAATTCTCACGTAAAAAAAAGTCCCTCGCTGTATTATCTGTTCCTAGGCATGCATATTTTTTCAGCGTTAATGAAATACCTTCGCGGAAGGTGCGCCCTGATGCAGCAGCAAAGCTGTTGCCTTGTGAATGAGGTCATGGGTTCGAGTCCTGGAAATAACATCTTATAGGGAAAGGCTTACAGAAGACAAAAGTGGTCAGACCCTTCCCCTGGCGCTGCACAAAATGGGAGCTACATGCATTCGGCTGCCTTTTTAACGCAATTCCTTCGTGATGTTGCTAGCACTAAGTTGATTTTTTTTTTCAATTTCTGGCTAAGAAGATGCCATTTGTTTCCATATACACTATATTCACATGCACATGCCACCAAGACATCAAAGTTACTCTGCTTTATTTCAGCAATAGCACTGATCATGCGTATCCTAGAGCGAACAAGGAGTGGGCATGGAGTGATCCCAGGATCTTCTCTAGTTCATTCTGTGAACCGAAATTTCCTAATTGCTTTATTAAGATGAAATACAGCCATAGAGGAGATCCATGGTACACATGGATACTCTATGTCCATCCCTTCATAGGACTGAGCGCAATTCTAGTCATCCACCCTTATACTTCCACGGAAGCTACTTTTATACCTTTATTGGAATATATTTCAGTTGTACTTGCAACTTTCAGTTTGACAACAACACAGTGATAAAATGGAAGTTTGTATATCTGCTTTTAGTTGATAATTCTTATAGTCTGATATTTTGTAGTCATGGCCCTGTAAGTCTCTTTTTTTCCCCTCATGCATGAATGTACAAAGCTTCTGCTAACCATGCCCTGAACTTCTTGCTGTCATAAACAGGCTTCACTTGCTGCGATTGCAACGTTGCTTGGTGCCACGAAAGGGGCAGAGGTGTGGTGACTGGTGAAGCATACTTCCCATCATCAGTGGTTTGATTAATGTGAATGCTCATTCTTCTTCCCCTGCTTCGCGGAATCACCTGGGTTGTACATGTATTAGTAGAAAGGATTAGATGGGACCGAGACGCGCACTCTCTTGCTTGTTATATGGCCCCTTATATTCCTAGTCTGGAATGGGATCAGTGACTCAATCTACTCTAGTCGGAAAATTGTATTTGGGTCATCTTAAGCTATGGTTCATGTGGTTACGTGGTGCTCTAATTTCTGCTCTACCAAACTTGTTAGCTGACATAAAGATTCTACCTATACCGATGATTGATGGTGGCTAAGCTTAATGATGTTTGAATGTACTGGAAGTTAAGAAGTCGAGGCGGCATTTCTATTCCCATTTTCTGTACGGGATCTTCAAATTTTTTCTTGAAAGGTCAACGATCTGTTTGTTTAATTTACAATTACATGCTCTATATCCTACATGCTCACTTTCATCCGACATGGAAAAGTTCAAAAATATGATAGTTTATGACTTTAAAAAAAAGTAAAGGTGAAAAATTAATATTAAGTTACCCTCCAAGCCTCTTTAGAGATAAAAAATTAACTAACTTTTCAAAAGTAGTAGAGATTTTGAATACGTATTTATTTATTTTTTAACTAAACAAGTTTTGAGGTTAACTTTAATAGTATTTCTAAAACAAACTCTAAAGGTAAATATACCTAATTTTTTAATATAATAGCTCTTCAACAGGTTCTCTTTCTTTCTCTCCATTTTACATAGCTCGCCATACCGTAGTCCTCGCTCTCCAGCTTTGGATAGCCTGTGCGGCTCGCCATCCACTGCACCGCCTAGTGTAACTGCCAGCACATGGACAAGGCGTTGTGGTCTGTGGGCCCAAGCGGTGAGGCAAGGAATGCAAATGTCACTGGTGATTACTAATTTATCTTTAAAGAGTCTGTTGGATTCCTCTACATTTTCCAAGCTCATTTTAAAATCAGTAAATTTAAAATATATTTTACAGAGTTTTTTTGAGATGCTTTTACACTCACACACACACAAAAAAAAAAAACAGCTCCAAGACAATGTGAAAAAAAGAGAACGCTATAAACAAACGAGTCTAGGGCCCAGAAAGAAAGCCCAGTAATACTTTGTATGCAAAAGAAAAGGCCCAATAATGGCCTACTAGGCCCTTTAGGGTTTACGACCAACTTACTCATATAAATATCTCTTCGTCTGCTCCCGGCGCCGCCCACGCCCGCCGCCTCTTCTCCTCGCCTCCGTAGTCTAGGTTAGGTTAGGGTGTCGACGAGCTCGCGGAAATGGTGACATACAGAGTGAGGAACCTCGGCTCTGTTGCTTCTATTGATGCGGTTTTACTTTGATACGCGCCTTCGATTGATCCCTCGGCTCTCGCGTTTGTGCAGTTCCATCAGTACCAGGTGGTGGGTCGTGCGCTGCCGACTCCCGGCGATGAGCATCCCAAGATCTACCGCATGAAGCTCTGGGCTACCAATGAGGTCCGCGCCAAGAGCAAGTTCTGGTGAGCCCCCGTCGCAATGCTTCGTGCAGATTTTAAGTCTTGAAAGATTTGTTCGTCGTGATTTTCCATTTTCCAACGTGCTGTTCTCAATTCTTGCGTAATATGCAGGTACTTCCTGAGGAAGCTGAAGAAGGTGAAGAAGAGCAACGGACAGGTGCTCGCGATCAACGAGGTACAATCTCATTTGGCTGGAGCTTATGCTATGAGCATGGTTAAGTTGCTTAAGAGTTAAGATGACATTTGCCGACCTAGAGCTCTTTGTAGTACCTTATGTTCATCAACTTTTATCAAACGATCGATGTATTCAGTGATGCGATACAGTTTTATATGCTACAGTTGTTCTGTGAGACACTATCAGTCTGATCTAGTTTCCTTGCAGAATATAGCTAGTCATACTTGCTGCGATGTTGTAAGTGCTGATTCTGAATGTCATTTTAAATTTTAGTCAACAAATTAATGAAGTGTTAGAATTGTTTAAATAATTTCTTCATTTTTCTGAGCTTCGTAGTACATCATCTTCAGCGCATTTCTAAATTCTGCATTGCAATTTCTTCTGCTTGCAAGAAATAATTTTGCTGTGGTTTTGTTGTTTCTTTGCATGTCGCTTAAAGAAACAAGCCTTTGATACATGCAGCAGCTGTCTCAAAATTTATTGATGTTGGGGAAATTTTCTATTGATGCCTGCCAGTATGCAGGCCGCCTAGTTTATCATCATAATGTAATTTCATCAAGCAGTTCTTAACTTTTATCTTTTTCAGCAGTACTTTCCATCTTTTTTTGCTTTTCTGCATATCATGTTGGTGCGAGCCATCAAACTTGCAGAACTAATGTTAACAGAAAATGACAAAATCTGAAACTATGTGAGTTAACTTTTGCATGGATTGTAGTTGCCATGTTGTATTGCTCACAAAACATTCTTTGTTGTGTCAGATCTTTGAGCGCAACCCAACCACAATCAAGAACTATGGCATCTGGCTGCGCTACCAGAGCAGAACCGGCTACCACAACATGTACAAGGAGTACCGTGACACTACTCTGAATGGTGCTGTCGAGCAGATGTACATTGAGATGGCTTCTCGCCACCGCGTGAGAGCCCCGTGCATCCAGATCATCAAGACCGCCACGGTCCATTTCAAGCTGTGCAAGAGGGACAACACCAAGCAATTCCACAACTCCAAGATCAAGTTCCCCCTCGTGTACCGCAAGGTCAGGCCGCCAACCAGGAAGCTGAAGACAACATTCAAGGCATCAAGGCCCAACCTGTTTATGTGATTGGGATGTGGTGGGTGTTGTGGATTGGTGTTTGGAAGCATAAGAATCGAAGAGTTCTCTGTTTGTCAAGTTTTGACATGCCAAGACCTCCGTGGTTTGATTTATCTCGTTCTGGAACTTGCTTATTGAACCATTTGAGTATGATATTAGTAGTCATCGGTGACTTCAATGGTGCTGCTACATATAGAAATATTTTGGTGGTGGTTGTACCGTCCATACTTGTTCTCGCTGCAGTGCTATGCTATGGGCTGCCTGTCTATTTTATTACTTCAAATATTTCTTTAGGAAAAGAAGACATCTCCTTACTGGTCAGCATGTTAGGCTTTGGACGAGCCTTCTCACCCTTGAGGTGACTGAGGTCTGCTTCCAGTTTTTTCTACCTCCTGATAGACAGGTGGTACATGCTGGCTTCCTGTTGAGCAGGTAAGAACGATTGATAATCACAAAACATACCCAACTACACTCCGGAAGGAGCTGGGTAAGTTGCAAGAGTGAAATCTCCAAGTAAAAGGGGTCTGCAAAATTTTCTGAACATTGGTCGATAACTTGTTTGCTTTAAGAAATGTGCACTTTTTAGACCATGTGAGAGTCGTTCCACGATGTACAGTTTCTTATACGTTTGAATTGAGATTATCGAGGATTGCAGCCTCTGATGTTGGATCTGGCAGTATGGTTTTTAGATTTTGTTTCAAGCGACTACCTGGACTATCGCGGAAAGAAGACAGCTTCAACATTATTTGTTGTCAGGGACAAGGTAATCACAAACAATTGTGTCCACCTTCCAATTATATAGGCACCCATTTCGATAGGCGAGTTTCAGTGCTTTGGCAGATGCAGCATTTCACAACGCTAGGCCAAATTCAAATCAAGAAAGATTAACATTATCAATCTGCAATAGGTAAGCGATATTAACATTCTCAATCTGCAATAAGTAACCTATAGACAACAGACAACACACCTATAAGTTCACACCCTTACATTTGCTTCAAATGGTATTCTATTCAGTATTTTGCATGTTCTCCTCATTGCATTAGTTTAATAAGTATCAAGTACATTTTTTGATTTCAAGCTTGCATACACAACCTACTTACTCAACAAAGTGACACTATGTATATATACATTATCTCTTACAGATCAAAAAGCACCTTTCCATATACCAAGGGTCTACACGCTCTTTGTTCAAGGAAAGAGCTGGACATAACCAGTTAGGATAGCGATAGCTAATATGGCGAAGGGTGGAACGAGGACAAACGCCCCAACAGTCGCGAAGAACACCGAGTCATTCCGTCCACTAACCTTGGTGAGCATGGCCTGCCTCTTGATGTTCCTCCTCTGTGACACGGTCAGGGCGTTGAGGCTCTTCAGGCCTTCCTTCAGCTTCTTGCCCAGCGGGAGGGTGTAGTCATCAACCCTATTACCGATCAGAGCTGAGAGTTGTTCACGGATAGTAGCGCGCAGACGGGGCTCAGTAGGTGTACCATTCTCCAGGCCTGATTTCAATCTTAATTGTAAGTCACTAGGACCAAGAAAAAAATATTATCTTCAAACTCGGGACATAGTCATACATACCGGTGCCATTGGATGTTGGGGATGTCAGTTGCTCCAGAAGGTCCAACTGGATGCGCGCGGAAGAAACTTCACAGCATAAAATTTAAAAGAGGTCAGTCCCTTCAGCCAGTATGTAATATAGCAACATGGAAAGAAACAGGGTAAACATAGCAAATGTTCCCCAATCAAAAGACATTAGCAACGCGACTTGAACATTGCCAATTACTCTAAATGACCACATCACTTCGGTTTCAACTGGAATTTTGGACATGGGTTGCCACGGGGTTGGATTCACATTGTCCCCCGACGTAAGCATATTTTTTTTACCATTTGGACAACACCTCTGTTTTAATTAACTTATTCGGGTACCACCTTGAACACAGAGCTGGAGCTAGAGAAATATGGAATAGGGTGTGGATGAAGGCTAAGGCCTGATGCTGAGCTGCGTTGGGCTCTCTCGAGCTGGGCTTTGGGTGTAGTTCTCTGGGGAAAGGGGTGCGAATACGGTGAAAACCTACCTCCTATATGGCATTTCGTATTTGGGACCTGATGCTTCCAACATAGATCCGCCCTCGAACAGTTAGCTGAATGCAATATGAACACAGATGCCCACTCACATCTGAGAATACTATATGTTTCCTCTCGAGATGTTATGGACACTAAATTACTGAAGCAGATTGTAGCCGTGTGCCATTGTGCGCAGGCTATATTCTAGATGAATGTTTTTTGAGATGGTTATATCAAGTTTTGTAAAATTGTAATGTCATGTACCCGATTAATCCATGTTTTTATTCCGGCCTTCGCAGAGGCATCGCACAAGGCTGTCAAGGCACACCCTCAAAACACCCTCAAACATCCACATCGCCTTGTGCAGACTGCAGATCACCGTGACACTAATCTAATGCTTTCAAACATTTGCCTTGTCTGCCAAAGAAATAAACCGCAACTTGAGGGGAACAAGAAGCAGGCAGAACGCTATAGGTACCTGCGCTGTTGGGCTCCTGCTGCGTGGAGGTGCCTTCCTGCCGAGCCGTAGCCTTGCAGCTGCCGAGCGCCCTCGACGCGGGGGAGACAGAAGCCTTGAGGGGCACCCTGCCGCTCCTCACGCCCGCGGCCGCGGCGTCCACCGCCTGGAGCCTCGAGGCGGAGGAAGGTGAGAAGCGGCACGCCATGGAGTTGGACCGATGGAAGCAGTCCCGCTGGTGATGCAGGCCGTCAGTTGCCACGAAGCCAGGTGGGAGAGGAGGGCGGTTGGAGAGATCCGTCGGTCACTCGACGCGGAACCATACGAATTGACCCGCGGGTGATTTTCGCGGCGCGGGAGGAGCCGCACGTCTCCGCCACAGATTGGCCCGCCGGCGACGGGAGGGGGAGCGCGGGCACGGCCACCGCGCACCACATGTTCGAGCTTCATGAAGACTGAAGAGCCAGGTGGGCCCGCAGAATATTTTTCTGGAACTTGCACGAGTATCCCGCCTGCTCGAGGCGGTCGATGCGGCGTGGGCCTGCATCGGCCCAAGAGAGTGAGAGGCACGGCCCACACTGCCACACATAGTCGGTTCGTTCGGTTTTTCTTGCAGGTCGGGGACTCGTGGGACACTGTCGTCCATCGGAGTACCCCCAAACCCAATCTCGCCTTGCCCTCGCCATCCCGCATCGCTCCTACGCCCTAGCAGCGCCGCCGCCGCCATGGACACCGTAGACGCCGAGCTCGCGCGGGCGCAGGAAGAGCGGCGCAAGCTGGAGGAGGCGCTCGCCGCGGGCGCGCCCATGGCCGTCTCCTCCGTCACCTTCGACACCGACCTCTACGGCGGCGGCGGATCCGACCCCAACCGCTTCGTCGGCTACGACACCTCCATCCCGGCGTCCGAAGACGACGCCGCGGAGGACGACGTGGAGCCCAACCTCGCGCCGCGCCGCCTCGCGTCCTACACGGGCCACGCCATCGCCGCCGCCGATCTCCCTCGAGCGCCCGACGACGACGGACTGCCCAAGAAGTCCCAGCGCATCATCGACCGCGAGGACGACTACCGCCGCCGCCGCCTCAACCAGATCATCTCGCCAGAGCGGCACGACCCGTTTGCAGCCGGTGAGGCCACCCCGGACCCATCCGTGCGGACCTATGCCGATGTCATGCGTGATGCGGCGCTAAAGAAGAAGAAGGAGGATTTGCTGCGCGAGATTGCTAAGAAGAAGAAGGAGGAGGAGGAAGAGAAGGAGAGGGAGAAGAAGGCTGCACCAGAGCAACCAGCCGCCACAACAAAGCGGCGCAACAGATGGGACCAGTCACAGGACGGCGATGCTGCTGCCGGAGCTAAGAAGGCAAAGACCTCATCGGACTGGGATGCCCCTGATGCGACTCCTGGGATTGGGCGTTGGGATGCCACCCCAGGCCGTGTTGGAGATGCGACTCCCTCAGTAAGGAGGAACAGGTGGGATGAGACACCGACTCCTGGCAGGATGGCTGATGCCGACGCTACGCCTGCTGCTGGTGGTGTTACCCCTGGCGCAACTCCATCTGGGGCTTGGGATGCTACTCCAAAACTTCCTGGTGGACTTGTCACCCCAACACCCAAGAAGCAGAGATCCAGATGGGATGAAACACCAGCGAGCATGGGTAGTGCAACGCCTGGCAGCCTTGGGGCTGCAACACCTGCAGGTTATACACCTGGGCCGACTCCATTTGGTGCTGAGAACCTTGCTACACCAACACCTAGCCAGATTGCTCGTGGTCCGATTACTCCAGAGCAGTACAATCTCATGCGTTGGGAGCGGGACATTGAAGAGAGGAACAGGCCTCTCACTGATGAGGAGCTTGACGCCATGTTTCCACAGGAGGGCTACAAGATTCTTGAACCTCCTGCAAATTACCAGCCCATACGGACGCCAGCAAGGAAGCTTCTTGCTACGCCGACTCCCATGGGGACACCACTGTATGCTATTCCTGATGAGAATCGGGGGCAACATTTTGATGTTCCCAAGGAGTTACCTGGTGGATTGCCACTCATGAAGCCAGAAGATTACCAGTATTTTGGAACACTGCTGAATGAAGAAGAGGAGGAGCAGCTATCCCCAGAGGAGCAGAAGGAAAGGAAGATCATGAAACTGCTTCTCAAGGTGAAGAATGGCACACCACCACAGCGAAAAACAGCACTTCGTCAGCTGACTGACAAAGCCCGGGAATTCGGTGCTGGCCCACTATTCAACAAAATACTGCCCTTGCTCATGCAGCCAACATTAGAGGATCAGGAGAGACATCTTCTGGTGAAAGTCATTGACAGGGTGCTGTATAAACTGGATGAGCTGGTTCGTCCATTTGTGCACAAGATTCTTGTGGTTATTGAGCCTCTGCTGATTGATGAGGATTACTATGCTCGTGTTGAGGGACGAGAGATTATCTCAAATCTTAGCAAAGCAGCTGGTCTTGCCACTATGATTGCTGCCATGCGTCCGGATATTGATAACATTGACGAGTACGTGAGGAATACCACTGCTAGGGCATTCAGTGTGGTGGCTTCAGCTTTGGGTATCCCAGCCCTCTTACCTTTCTTGAAGGCTGTCTGTCAGAGTAAGAAGTCTTGGCAGGCTCGACATACTGGTATCAAGATAGTTCAGCAGATTGCTATTCTCATGGGCTGTGCTGTTCTGCCACATCTCAAGTCATTGGTTGAGATCATTGAACATGGTCTGAGTGATGAGAACCAGAAAGTGAGGACAATTACTGCCCTTTCTCTTGCTGCACTTGCTGAGGCTGCTGCACCCTATGGTATAGAAAGTTTTGATTCTGTTTTAAAGCCTTTATGGAAGGGTATTAGGTCACATCGTGGAAAGGTCCTTGCTGCCTTCTTGAAGGCCATTGGTTTCATCATCCCTCTTATGGATGCTCTGTATGCTAGTTACTACACAAAGGAGGTGATGCAAGTCCTCATTAGGGAGTTCCAGTCACCAGATGAGGAGATGAAGAAGATTGTTCTCAAGGTTGTTAAACAATGTGTCAGTACAGAGGGTGTGGAGGCTGACTATATCCGGAGTGACATCCTTCCAGAGTTCTTCCGTCATTTCTGGGTCAGGAGAATGGCTCTAGACC
>BCLG01001065.1:85344-111914 GCA_001602295.1 Zoysia matrella | reverse complement strand
CCCCCCCCCCCCCCCCCGCCTCTTTTTTTTTTAAGACTAACAATTGATCAAAATTAGTTTTCCTCACACATTTAAATCATAAGCTCTCGTTAGTTGCAAGTTAGTTTCCTACATACCTGAATTAAAGCGTAAAAAGGCTTGTGTAGGAGTATGTTGATTGCTTATTAATATTTAGACAAAGGTCTTGTAATTTGTATCACTGATGGTTAACAGATATTGCTTTGATTTCTTCTGAGTTGGATAATATGGGTCAGGATCTAACTTTGTGCAGTAATGTCTTGTGGTTTCATTAATTTATACCATGGCATGTCTGCAGAGAGGTTCATGAGGAAGTAAGTGAAGCAAGGCAGAAAGCTTCAACAGTGAGATCTCGACGACAAGAGCTAGATGCTGCTCGTAGAGAGAAACTCAGACAAGCTTACCTCAAGAAACGGCTGGAGAAATTAATTGCTGAAAAGCAGGCGTCTTCGACCAGTGACGATGCACCAACTAGCTAGTGTATCCATTTATGTCCATGTTGTCGACAATATTTGTCCATTTATGTTCATGACTTCATGCAGTCACGCAACTGATTCAGAATATATTCTAAAATTCAAAAAACGATGTTTGCAGGTACAGTTCATGCTGCATAAAATTTCTGTACACAGATCTAGGCAGCGCTTTTTTTATTCTCAACTTATTCCTATCATTGTGTTTGGTTTCAGTATATTCCCGTTCAGTATGGTGTGTCTCCATTGTAAAATTTATGCGTAAGCAAAAATGGTGATGAGTGTGTATGCTCGCAAAGTTGTCTCGGTGCTAGGCGTCTGAATGTTGTCATTTATTTCTGGCAAAGTAGAAATGAGAGGTGGAAGTAGGTTCCATATTTCCGTATAGTTTCGTCGCGCTTTCTGTGTTTCTTTTCAAGTTTGAACGAAACAATTCTTGCTGCACTGCGCATAGTGCTGTCTCCAAAACAATTCCTCGCATGCTATATATGAACATTATACTCCCTCACTTCTAAAATTATTGGTGTTGTCTAGTAAGGGAATAAGTTAAAGAAGAAGACGTTGATAGATAGAAACTGTTTCCCCTTGTTTTGGCCTCTCGGGGCAACAATTTGCAGATGTGAAGAAAAGGTAAAAAAAATACTAGAACGATCATCGACTCCACTGGGGATCGAACCCAGAATCTCTGGTTCCGTAGACCAGCGCCTTATCCATTGGGCCACGGAGTCATTGTTGGACTTGCGGCACATTATTTTTTTTTTCTCATTGTCGTTTCCGAATTCAAGTACATGAATATGACCAGTGGTTAGCATGAAGAAAAAAGATGATGTCTAGGAGAAGACAATCTGTATGAGACTTGGTTTCAATACAATTAATCGCAACATGCAATCAAGCATGAGCAGAAAGTTCCTAGAATTATCAAGGTACAGTTTGGTATACAATCAATTGGTTCGTCTAGTTGTGTGAACCATCTGATGTTTGTTAAAGGATAATGTTCAAGTCTAGTCATCATCTGATTCATCTGATAGTTCTCCACTTTCCTGTATAAGAAAAATAAAAGTAGCACGAGGTCATGTAAGGGTATTATGGTTTACTTCATTTTAAAAATGTGAACAAGTGGGCAGCAACTGAGAAGAAAGGCATGTACAGGGTACCTTTTTCTTGTTATATTCAGCCATGGCCTTCTCAAACTCTGCACGCTTCTCAGTAGCTATATCATAATACTTCACCTTTTCCTAGTAAAATGAAACAAATCAAAATTGTTAACAGCCAAGAGCAGAGAAATATGAAGAAAAAGATCTTGATGGGTTGCTTCGTTATAATCAAAGCTCTTTATTAGAAGGTTCCCCACCAAATCATGTAAGAAAGGTCGACCCTAGTCAATCAGAAATTGAGCTGCCACATAACTATGCTGTAAAAGGGGATTTCGTAACCATATAGGACTAGCTGATATTATTCAGAATTCATCCTTATATGTTATGTAATGATGTTAACGTTTGTTCCCTCTCTAGTTAGTTAGTATGCACAAAAAGGTAATATCTAGATTAGTAAATGTCTAGTTCTACCACTTCCACTAAGCATTGGGAAAGAATGAAAAGAAATGTTCCAACTGCCAATGGTAATTTTATCTTCCATTAACCTGGATGCCCCAATAAAACTCTTCATCAAGGTTCAATTGTATTCACACATATTGTTTTGAATAACAGGTTCATAAAAAAAGCCATAAACCAATCTACGTCAGCTATGCATGTTCATATTTGAAAAATCGTCACTTAGTTAATAAACAATTTACAACAGCATACACCATGGAGTGTAAGTACTGAATGCAATACAGAAACTAGGTTATAAGGGGGAAATAGCAACCTCGAATGGCATTGTATTCCATTTCTCGCCACACGCCTTCCCTACCTGTGATGCAAGAAATATATTACTACCTGCCCAGAAATGATTGCATTTTGGAACAGATGTAGTATATGACTAAGAAGTTAGAAGCTCCAGCATCTATGTGATGGAACTTACTTCCTGCATTGTTTTTACACTTGGATTTTCCTTCTTGTAAGTCTTCCGGAAATCCTCCCTTCAACACAATAGGTGGCTTTAATACAAATTTGTTTGGTTAAAAAAAAGGAGGTAACAGAAAGAACTTCTGTGTATGTGTTTCACCTAAAAATGTGAAACTCTCTAGGAAAAACAAAAAGTATTTCAATATTGATGGCTGGATGCAGCATAAAGTGATATGATAAGTAGCTAGAATGTTACAGGTTTTCTTACACTACCTCAGTAATTGACCATTTCCAAGTAGGGTGCAGTATGTTAATCGCTTTGGCAAATAAGATATGACATTATTCCATTAAAATGAAAAAGGAAGTGGTATTTAACATATAGTGCTGGTGGAATATTTCGCTAGTGACAAATGGCATTATATTTACAGAGCTCGATTTGAACTTGGAAAAGTTGCCTGCCTCAATTCAATGACAGAAAGGAGCTTCGAGAAAGAACTAGGGAAAATCGATATCTCTTTCACTAATCGCTCGACAAAACGAAATAAAAGCAAACAATTTCACTACAATTTACATAAACCTAGGTCAACATATGGCGACAATCCACAACAGGAAATGACGAACAATACGCATCCGAGTGAGATGTAATGCTAACGATAGCGACTGAAGCATCTACCGAATGCTATATTTGGCAGCGGCGGAACCTCACGAAATATTTGAACACTGACACGGCAACTGCCTGGTTATACCCAGCCACCCAGACAGTGCAGTCGGAGCGGGAAGCAGATACGAATTCAGCAACAGTGAATTGAGCGCGATTGAGAACCGACACATACATGAAGAAGAAGAAGGCGGTGGGGGGCTTCTTGGGGGCGCGGAGTTCGCCCTTCCCGCTCGGCTTCGGTCTCGCCTTCCGCTTCGGACTGTCGCTCGGCCTGGGCGCCAGCGCCACCGTCTTGAGTGGCTTCGGCCCCGTCTGCGACCTCGTCTTCATCCTCCACGGACCACGGGCGAAACCCTTCTCTCCCTGCGAGGAGGCCGCGAGGTCGAGTGCAAACTCGAGAAGCGGAAACGGCAGCCACGCCAAGGCAGGCAAGAGGAAGGAGGAAGAAGAGTCGATAATTGTCTCGTGGGCCGGTCGTGGCCGTTGACGTGGGCTTCATGAGGCCCACGATGAGTTGGTAAGCTCAGATGGCCGGTGTGCGCAATCGCGTCGATCATTAGCCGAAACTGTGATGATAATTGTACCACATCGGCCAGCGACCCTGGATGCGGGAGGGATTACGGTATAAGATGGAGGATTATGCCCCCGTTGCAAACCATCTTTGCGCTTGGGGCAATGACGCAGCTAGTGAGGTAATACCGAGGCGCGTCAATTGCTGGTTGAAAACTATTTCCAAACCCCCTCTTTGGCCCACCCGGGCCACTGAGAATTTCTGGAAGGGCTCCACCTTTTCGGAGGAGGGAAAGCCCTACAAAACCAAGGAAATTTTTTTGATTTATTAAGCTGTTCCTGGTAAGAAATATCCACGGTATGTATATTATAGCCTACTCGGAATCTGTGGTTATTATTTACTGATTAAATTGGGCACAATTCATACTGTTCAGATTCTGGAGTTGTTGATAAAGCTGGACAAGGTACCGCGTGTGCTTCTGAACGATTTCGTTGACTTTGCCTTTGCGACTTGCGTCGAAATTTGTTTAAAGTGTGCTGTCCATTTTTCCTAAAGCGCGCAATTTGAGATTATAAACTCAGAGCGAGGCCATTAACGTGTGGGGCACGTACGTTACGCGGTGCTCACACGCTCCATACGCGGTAGTACCACTGGCGGCCAACAAGGGGGCGGACGAGCGTTTAGCTCGTTGGTAGTGCGCTCGGTTGAGAGCCTACCCGCCCTGGTTCGTGGCCGACGGAGGGCGTTCCGCGCCGGGACTTTGTCCCTTGTCAAAAATAAAAAAACGGCCAACAAGGGGGTGTGGGGTTCGTTCGTAACGTGGGGCGGCCGTTTCCGGAACCGCTACCACATGCTCCGGCGAGCAGGAGTTGCGATGCCGTTCGTCGGTCCCAGAAAAATACTATCAATAGGAAAACTTTAACTATGGGAAGAAACTGCCGCGCAATTCCCTAATCATTTTGATGTTGACTTAGGTAAATTCTTGGATCTGCGTGACTTACTGCTTATCCTCTCCCGAGGACTTGACCTTGCTGTTCGAATCCTTATAAAGAAACAATGGCGAGCAGCCCAACGGATCCATCCGGCTGGAAGAAGAATAACAAGCCGAGGACAGAAGCATTGCTCGATCGCGCCCTGTCCAAGGTCTCTCCCGATTCGCATTGCGAGGTAAACCGACGACCGGTCATGGAGATGCAGGCCTCCGCCTCCCACGCCCCGGCGTGCGCGTTCCCGACGGCGCTGAAGGTGGCTCGGTCGCACGCGTGGGACTGGGCGGCGCTCGCCCTCCTCGCCGTCGTCGAGGTGCTGCTCAACGTCATCGAGCCGTTCCACCGCTTCGTCGGCGCCGGCATGATGACCGACCTCAGATACCCCTTGAAGAGCAACACCGTCCCCGTGTGGAGCGTGCCGGTGCGTGCGCGGGTTTTTGTTTCCATTTCATTTCGATGCTTGTCTCGCGCTGCCAAGATCGATGAAGTATCTGCGTACGAGCATTGACCGGTTAATGCTCGTGCGGTTTCATTCATCCTGACTGGTTTGTTCTGAATGAGCAGATCGTTGCTGTTATTGGGCCCATGGTCATCTTCAGTTTGGTCTACATCAGGAGAAGGAACGTTTACGATTTGCACCATGCTATACTAGGTAGCTTCATCATCTTTGCTCTTTAGTTATCCTTACTATAGCAGTGTCAGTTAATCAGGTTCTACTTTTGTTCTGACGCACATTGTCGCTGCAATGGAACTGACAAGCAGGTATCCTATTCGCCGTGTTGATAACCGGGGTCCTAACCGACGCGATCAAGGACGGCGTCGGCCGTCCGCGCCCAGATTTCTTCTGGCGCTGCTTCCCTGACGGCAAAGCGGTAAGGAGTCTCATTTTCAATTCGTCAGCTTTGCTATTTGCACATTCAACTACACATTTTCTCTGCAAATTTACAGTCAAACTGACAATAGTTCTGCACTGACGTCAAGGTGTTCCACAAAATCACGACAGAAGTGATATGCCACGGCGATCCGAGCGTGATCAAGGAAGGCTACAAGAGCTTCCCCAGCGGCCACACTTCATGTGAGTCGCAACTGATCAAACACTCCATCGATTACAAGACACTATTTGTCCCTGCGTGCAGTTTGTGATCGACGCTTCCCATGGCAGGGTCATTTGCCGGTCTGGGTTTCCTGTCATGGTACCTCGCCGGGAAGATCACCGTCTTCGACCGGCGAGGGCACGCCGCCAAGCTCTGCATCGTCCTCATGCCGTTGCTCCTCGCCACGATGGTTGCGATCTCGCGGGTGGACGACTACTGGCACCACTGGCAGGACGTCTGCACCGGCGGCGTGCTCGGTAAGTGTCTTCTTATGAGGAATCTCTTTAAGTATCCTGTATATATATAACGGCATAACGCTTCTGTTTAGAGTTCTCAATAGGATTTGACTTTGATGCACTGCTTTGTAAGACTGTAACTCTCTCCCGGTGGTGATGAGCCTGTTTATGGTTGTGTAGGGATGGTGGTCGCCTCCGTTTGCTACCTACAGTTCTTCCCACCTCCTTCAGATGAGAAAGGTACGCGCCTTTTCGAAGCTGGTCGTCTCGGACCAAGCTAGTATAATCTGAACGTGCCGGCAGGCTCTAATTTCGCACGAACCTGCAGGGTTCTGGCCTCACGCGCACTTGAGGTTCATCGCGGAGCGGGATCGCCAGCGCGAAACAGTGCGCGATGAGGAGCCGAGCAGCAGGACCGGCGCGGCACCAAACTCTTCTCGGCACGGTCAGATGGCAAGGCAAACGAGCGAAGCGCTGGACGCGATGGAAGCCGGCACAGGAAGCCAACGAGACAGCACGGCGTAAGGGCGTGGCCCTGTGCCTGTGGGACACTGGTTTCGACGACGATGTACAGAAGTCGATCACAACGGAGTCTGCGGCCGGACCTGGTTTTTTTGGCGTCATGGTTTCCGGGCCAACGCGGTCGACTGGTCTAACGGACAGACAAGCAACTGACGTGAGCCTCATACTTACTATAGTACCTTCGTTTTAAAATATAAATATTTTTAACTTTTACTAATTCAAAAAATATAATTTTTATATGACAAAATATTATTAATTATATATTATTAGTGGTCAAAGTAATAAAAATTTGAATTTGACTAAATCTAAAGATGCTTAAATTTTTGAACTGAGGGAGTACAATTTCTAAAACTCTGCAGATTTTTGTGCAGTTTTTAAATGTGTACATAGCTAGTGTTCTGTGTGCAGTGAGCCAGTGACAAATGTACGAAATCCTCGCGCTTTGTATATAGTTCATGTAAATATATGTATCCTAGAGGAAACGCCACCTCTATATTTTCTTTTCGGAAATTCAGAACTCATCTTGTATTACCTCCAGCCGCATCTAGTGTACCTTAACATTGCTCTACGATAAACGTATCTCAGGACCTCAGCAAGTACATCAGAGACAGCAAAAGCACACTAAATCTTCGATCGTATACTGATCTGTGTGGAGTACAAAGAAAACTCAATGCTTTATCTCCAACTTTCCAGTCAGTCTGAAGCTGTTCCGTGTTTATGCCCAGAACACCTGCAGGCTGCAGGCTATCGCAAGGCGACGCCGAGGCCACTCACGGGCCACGGCTATGCTGCTGGAGCATCGTGGCCGCGGCGGCAAGCTTACGTGAGAGGCGCACCGAGCTCACCCACACCCGCTGCGCGCGGGTCACGGGATCGACGCCCGGATACCTTGCCGGTGACACCTCGCTGGAACGAAGGATCATGCAGATCCCAATGCTCTCGCTCTCAGACAGCTTCCATTCTGCCTGTCCGTCGTGCGCCTGTTATCGTTCTAGCCTCGTCACCGCACGATATTGGAGGCGGCCGCCAGCTGCAGATGAGGCTGGTCGTTCCACCAGCAAGAGGACACGCATGATCACTCAGTAGTCAGTTCTGCCAAGCTAAGGATTCGATTTTCAGGTGCGGCGACGACGTAGACCGCGCCGCGGAATATCTTAACCGCGGTGGATATTTCGGCAGGCCGAGCGCCAAGGAAAACGATGGCCAAGGTGCCGCCTGGTAAAAGCCGGTTTGGATAGGGCGCAAGTATCATAGGAGTCAGGGGTAGTTTTGTTACGTAGTGTCGAGTAAAAAAAAGAGCAGAGTCGTCCCGGCGCCGTCATTTCAACGAAGGCGAACGGTGGGCAGAGACAAATACGGGGAAAGTGAAAGGACTTGTACTGGTATAGGAGTACTATACGATAACGAGAAAAAAGGCGTAGCTTGCGGAGAGATGAGAGAAGCCCTGCCACACGCAGTGCCCGGTTTTGCCGGACTTTTCTAACACTAGAGACGCTTACGTGGTACTACCGGTAACATGTTCCGACGTTGACTCCGCCGTTGATCTTTGTTCTCAGTCGGTCTTGAGAACGAAAACTCTGTTCTAAAACAGGTGTGTTTGTAGCTTATATTGTTATATACTCTTACAAAGGTGTCAAATGGCTTGATCTTGCCTCGTTACATGTGGCCGGATAAACCCCTGCTCTGCCGGGCCAGTAGAACTTAGAACTCGGCTTTATGAAACCCATGCTTCACACTCCGAGTAGCAAATGCGTTGCCAAATTCATATTACACAGAACAGGGATCGTTCGTTGCCAATTGGACAAAAAGGCCGCGGAATCGTTGCCGGCGTAACCGGCCATGGTGATCGCGGCAGAGATGGCGAGTACCGAGCCCCGTAATGCAAGCAAGGCCGGGCCGGCGAGTCACAGGAAACTCGATCTGCCCACGTCGCCGTTGTAAAATTTCATCCAACAACATTGAGAGGATAATTGGAAAAGCGGGGTCGAGCAGCAAATTATCTCAGCAGTACGAGAGAGCGAGGACTTACACCGTCATAAAAAACAGGGTAATTAGGGCGTTGAATTACGGAAAATTACATTTTTCATCTCCTATGTAATCAGAAGATGGACAAGCGAGAAGTCTGCTGCACGCAGTGACGCAGGCCAATTGCTAGGCGGTAGGAGAGCTATATCTGGCAGCCGCAGCAGCAGAAGAAGCAGGAGAGCGCGAGGCCGAGCACGACGGCCTCCACCACGTACATGACGCGGAACGCGACGGTGTCGAGCAGCGCCGACGCGCAGCTGCTGCCGCGGCCGATGGAGAGACCAGACGACACCCGCTTCCACCGCAACCCGGCCGCCAGCCTCGACGGCGCGCCGCCCAGCTTCCACCGTCGCCCCAGCGCGTACTCCCGCGGCACCAGCCGCCGCAGCCATGCTCGCCGCGGCTTCTTCGTCTCCTTGCCGATCTCCTCGGCGGCATCCGTCCCATGCTCTGCTTCTTCCACGGGCGTGTACAGCCTCGGGAACCACCCCCTGCGCTGCCGCACAACCGACGCTGGCGCGGGCGCGCTGGAGGCTGCCCGTGGAGAGACGACCGGCGCCATGTCCAGCTCTAGGGCCATGGATCGTGGAGGACGGCGGCGTAGATGAATGTTTTCTTTGACGGGGAGGTTGGATACCTGGATAGAGGCCGCGTCGTGGGGGCGCGACGTGCGGCGCAGGGGATGGCTGTGCGGAGAGGAGACCGACCCCGCAGACGACCGGGAATTATAAAGGGAAAACCGCTTCGAATCGAAGCGGAGCCGGGCTCTGCTGCGCGCGGCGCGGCTACGAGTTTATTGGCGCTGGGGTGCTGCTTCTAGTAGCCAAGTCCTTCGCGCGCAAGGAGCAGTCCAGCTCATCATGTATTGTCATGCTAGAGTACCGTTTTGGAATCGCAACGGCAAACCGCTCATGATCAAATTATGTTTCGCCGACAGAGATTTCGCTGGCGTTTTCAAACAGAAAAAAAATCAAATTCTTCCAGAAGCAGACGTGACTACTACGCTTCTCGAACAATTGCTTTCATTCGTCAGAAAAAGAACAAACGTATTCTTATCGCACGCACCTATTGCTGGTCGTCTGGAATCAAGCGAGGTTTGAAAACCGCACTCGTTGCAGTGTTTGAATTCTTTTCCTTTCATTCGTCAGAAATACAAAAACAAACCAGAATAACGAGAAGAAAGAAAGACGTGAGAACGTATCTGAAACAGGGCGTGCTACACTTGGAGCCAACTTTATTAGCGGAAAGGTCTGCGGACGGACAGCTGCAGCAGTTTTACAGGTGTGGTTCGCCGGCGCGAGCGCGGGCTGGCTGAAGTGCGCCGGGCGCCGGCACATGTAGGTTCGGCAGCGAGACGTATGGCGCGGTTGAACGGCGGCCCTCTGTTGCGCTGGGCTTGAAGCAGTGGAGCGGTTTCGTTGCACATGCGAATCATATTATTAGCTGTAACTTAAATATGCGAATTTTGTGAAGATCGTTTGACATTAAAAATATATACCTAATAATTTATTTACTCAATACTCAATTTATCATTCTATTATTACATATACACTTAATTAAAAAAATATTAGTAATTTTAAAATCATGATTTTTAAGTTGTTTTAATGAGTTTAAAATTAGATCCTATAATTAAAATCTCGCATTCACACTATAAAATTTCAACGAAATTGACTAAAATTTGTTGAAAAATATTCTAAATAATAGTATGCAACTTTATACAAATTAGTATAAGTAGAACAAATATAATAAAGTTACAGGTTTTTATAAGTTGTTGTGGACGTATCAGCTTGTCCAATGAGTTTTACTAGTGAACCACTGTTAAACCACAAAAAATATATTATTGATCACTAACATAAATTTTATGAGACGAATTCGCGATAATACCCACCTACTTTGCAACTTTGAGCTGTGCTGTTTGAACGAACCGTTTGGTCAAAAAGGCGGGCGGTTTGGTAGTCTCGAGCATCGACCATCCGTGGCCGCTTGCCACTCGACAGGGGGGCTAGAATCAACGGCTCGCCGGAGCAACTTGCCGTGGAATCATCGAATGTGACGGTTGCTCCTGCCAGTTTCTGATTGTACCGCTGCCAGCAACTTCTTCCATTGATCATTCAGGCCGTTGGCTACTAGAAATTCGTTACACCTGCACACTCTACTGGAAAGCTCGTGTTCAGTTGGACGGCAAATCTGGTCCAACACCGGCGTCTCGTGGCATAGCAAGCCCCCCGTCACATGTACTGCACTGGTCCCTATCACAACCGCACAACATTCGATCCCTCCCTCCGTAGAAGACTGGTTCGTTCGTTCGTCGTCCACGGAGGAGAAATTCCTGGCGGCTACACGATGCCAACGTCGCTTTCTGCCACGCTGTTTCGGGCGGTACAGTGCGTCTACGATGGATTGAGGGATGCTAGGGCAGCTGGAGACCGACGACCCGTACAGCGGCGTCGGTTGACTCTGCAGGGTGTCGTGATTTGGCTCTCCTGTGCGTCCAATTGTTAGATTTGAGGATGTATGGTGCGATTATACTAGTATACATACTGATTGAAAGATCAAGGCGTTAAGTAGAGAAGACAACTGCTAGAATCTAAGGGAGAAGATGGACATCACTGATTCACTTGTGTCCATTCTGGGAAAAAAAAGAGAGACAAATGTATTGTTACACAACACATTTGGCTGCTGAGAACAGACGGATTCCGGGCCAGAAACAAACACGGATTCTCCTGCTGGACGTGATCTTCTTAGTCTCTGGGCTTTTGTGGCTTTGTTATTGGGCCGACAAGTTCTGGGCCCCGAAGCACAATTTTCCCTTATTGTACGATAGGAACATGAAAGGACAATGGTAGTCCATCCTAGAAAATCAGAAAATCAGAATCATAGAATGGTGAACAAAAGCTTGGATTACGGCCTCAATTATGCCGTGTTTGTTAGCACTAGCGGTTCTGGAAATCGACGAAAGCTCTTGGGAGAGCGATTCCGGGATTATACGAATCTGAAGGAAGATTGCGAAATCCAATACAAAATCTGCAACCTCTTTATTAGCATTAGCGATTCTATAAGCGGAATCGATCCACCAGCAGTGCTAACAAACACGGCCGTAGTGAACACATTTGCTCCAGGCCCAGTTAGCAAATGGAAATCGCGCAGGCACAAACCCAGAGGCGCGACTCTGCCAGCCAGCAAAGGCAGACATCTCTCCTGTGTTGCAGCTTTGCACGGGCAGTCGGGCATCCATCACAGATTCACAGCAGCCTAGCTGTCGTACACAACATTCCAAAAAGGCACTGAAAACCCACCACGAGGTGTTGACATCTCCGCCTGTCTGCCCCGGCGTCGTCGCGCGCTTGGACAGCAGCGTGAACAGCGCGGCGGTGGGCACGTCACGTGCAATCCCGCGTCGGCGAGAGCTCGCGTGAATCCGGGCGCTGGTCGAGGGAGGGGACGCGGTTCAGGCGCTGCGTCCCGCGCGCGTGCGTGGCTGGCAGCCCCGTGCGCGAGAGCAGGCATGGCAACCGGAATGCGTACGCATTCTTCGTTGTGCCGCCGCGTGAGCGAAGGCGGTGAGGTGTGAACCGAAACAGGCTCTTTTGGCTGGGTCGTTCCGGCCGGCGCCCCCTGTGAGCTGATGGATTCATCGCTGAGAGTACGAGACATGTGGGTTTGGATAGGAGGTGCTTCCAGTTGCAGATACACGGCCCGCAGACCGGACGGACGCCGGTAAAAGTCCGGCCGCGCTGCATGATGGCGCCAGCCAGAGGGTCTACTGTCATCAGTGGGCGGCAGAACAGAACAGAACAAAATGCGTGGTGTCGCGTTGAACGGAGACCGTCGCGTTTTTGGTGTTTCTGGCTGTTGATGAGGCCTCTCTGTCGACTTGGTACGCGCTTCATCAGAACCCACGGATCGAAGGCATGGTTCATGGCGTACGTACGAGGCCACGTATCTTGCCCACATTAGAGCCCTACGTTACCTTTCTGTCTTTCTAATTCGCCGAGAGCGAGGCCAACTTAAACAAGCCACGAAGCACCGAGCTGGTGCTGCTTAATTATTCTTTAGTAGGATCAGTACTATCAAAGATTCTGAGGTACGTACTCCGTAAGGCTTAAGCGCACAGGTAATCGATCATTGGAGCTAGGCCCCCCGAAGTGGACCGGTGTGAACGGGTCTGGATGAAACTTTGGCGAGAAGATTCTCTTTGCGACCGAGAAAAGAAAAACAAAAGGCTTTGTCATACTATGCGCCAGCCAAGCATATGCAAACTCCTGTATAGAACTCTGCAAGGTCAGTGGTCAGTCCACTCCTGTAACGATCTTTGACGAACACGACAGTACTTCTTGACTGCTTATCGTGTAAGGCTCGATCGATCCGGGAACGAAGCAGCTTTCAAGGGAGATCTTATCAGATGCCCACGCTGGTGAACACAAAATTCATGGTATATAGGTATCAGTCTGGACTGATTCTTTCAGACAAAATTCATGGTATATAGGTATCAGTCTGGACTGCTTCTTTCAGATAAAATTCATGGTATGCAAGCATCCGTCTAGAATGGTTCTTTCAGAGGATTTGACTATGACGAATGGCGCATCTGCTTGGCTGCATCTGACGTACCAAAATGCCAATCTGCCACAGACTATTGCATCAGTACGTGCTTCAGGCAAAGGGTTTCCTAAGTAGAGACAGATTGATGGATCTATCACGTGACGTTGGACCCGGCTGAAAGCTGTCTTGGTTTGACCCAAGGGGGGAGAGTAGATAATTAGAGGATGTGGATCAGCGCAGAATTGCCCTGATTTTATTTGGACCATGGCCCGTGACTTGTTTGACCAAACCAAAATTTATCATTCATATGCGTAGCAGTAAGATAATGCTAACATATTACTATATCTCCACTAGTATTAGACAACATGAACTGCATGGTAGTAGGACTGTAGGAGTAGTAGCAAAGAAAGAGATCCTATCCTATTCCAGGAGAGGAGATCCAGAAGATAAAATCTTGATCGATCACTTTCAAGATAAACAAGAGTACTCTCACCCATCATGGGCCTAGATATAGCTTTACCTATTCTTTTTTTCAGCGCAAATTTATCCCAGTGAGGGGAGGGGGTGCAGGCATTGACATGGACGGCCTCCTGGCCTATGAGGCTTCACCACTTGCAACGGTTGCATGCGCGCACCTTTCTGTTCCTTCCCATGTCCGTCAAAACAGGCTATAGGCCAGGCCGCCATGGTCTCGACTGTGACCCGGTCAATCCGGTGGCTCTCGTCGGAAAAGCCAAAGGCTTGCATGGCGGAACCGAGACATTTCAGTTTTCAACTTTTGTAGTGTAGGTTTTGGATGCTTTTGACGAGATCAAACCATCAAAACGTGCTGCTTTGGAAAATTGGGGCACCGATAAGACTAATGCCTGGGTTACAAGTACACCTAGCTGCTGGCATAACGCACGCCACATGGTAATTAACATGCTCGTATGAAAGTTCTTTTGACAGTTTACATGCAAGGTTAAAACTACTACTACTACTAGTACTAGCTACGATGGCATCATGCTTATGGAAGGCCGATGTCACTGGTCCAAGGGCAGCGTTTGACTCGGTGGTTAGCTGTGTCTAAGCACCGGTCGATCGAGTCAATCCCATATGAGATAAACTATTCCCACGTCTCGGCTGCCTCATGCCGTGCAAGCATGAAATTCAAGTCACCGATGGGATAGATCTCGCTCCTACTACTTGCTACTAGTAGCAGTTGATAATGCTCCGATCCATTCTACTGCCTCCGGAAAAGACACCGGCGTCGGACCAAAGCTAGCTAACGCGCACTCAAATTAGCGTGACGACGGATCCTTTCTTTTATCTTGCGTCGCTTACGCCGAACGATGCAAGCACGCACTGGCGGAGCCTCCCTAGGGCCAGAGGGGGCCATGGCCCCTCCTAGTTTTCACCATTTTAGCATGAAAAAGATGATTTGTGTGGTTAAATTTTAACTTTACTTCCTAAATTCCAATCAAATGCTAATATATCTCTCTATTGGCCCCTCCTGAAGTTTGTGTCAAGCTCCGCCACTGCAAGCACGTACAGCGACCGATTAGAGCTGATTGCGGAGCGAGGTTCGTCATCGTTCACCAGAATATTTGAATCGCCACCGAACATGCTAGCTAGGGCTAGGGCCACGTACGCACGTTCGGCAGCCTAGCTTGACAGCCGTTGCATTTCATCACGCTTCGCAGGCGGTCATTCGTTCGTAGGCATGGTAAACATGTGTAGGTTGCGTGCGCAAACGTACTCTCCTTTCATCACATGTGAACGGGCGCACGGAAAGTTGGGTCTCCAAATACTCCGAGCCCAGGCTTGCAGGCTCCGGTCCGGACGGCGGGCTACTCGCTCATTCCGATGGAGACTGATCATCGAGCACAGGCGTATAGCTGAGCTACCTCGTCTAGTAGATGCTGTTAGGTTAACATCGCCGTAGCTTATTAGCTAAGGTTAATCTCGAGAAGTTTACTCGACCGCTGGGGTAGGAGCGAGTAACTTTGTGGACGACGGGCCGGTATGGTTCGGCGCCTGTCGCGGTCGGTGGCTGCCGAGCCGTGCAAGGATGGAATCGGTTGGCTGGATGGCTGGCTGATTGCATCCCGGCGCACGTCAGGGCGAGCACGCCTCGATCGGTAGCGTGGGGGCGCGGCAGCGAGCGGTGCCCAAAATGGGAGCGATCGAGGCGTCGCGTCGTCGTCTCCGGCGCGCGGAGCGATCGCGACGTCGTCGATCCGCAGGGTGCAGGACGTGCCCCGCCGGGGAATAGGGGCCAAAAAGGTTGGCGCTGCTGCTATCCTCGCTAGCTGCGACAAGGGATGGGATGGGATCGACGGGGTAGATGAACGCCCGGTCCCGTGGTGGACAGCACTGTTGCTCGGTCAACCTTATCAAGCTCTGGTTACACCGTCGAACATGTACAGACACTTGTGTTCGTCACAGGGGTTAGCGTGTTGCTACGGGATTCCTAATCGCCTGCCTGCCTAACCGGTTCGTACCTCTGTAGACGGTCGTGTTGGGAAGATCCCCAACACGCGCCAAAATCTCGTCGCGGAACCAAAGGCGCGGTAAAAACCTTGCTGTTTTCAAATACTCCTACGTAGTACTATGGGCGAGTGAAACACCGGTACGTACACACATCGCCGTGTCTCCCCAGGCGACACATTTTCAAACGCGCATATTCTCGGCAGACAGAGCGACGCGATGGCGCCCGTTTCCGGCGACGGGCTTGGAGGCGTGGAGCAGGTGAGGCCACACCCGCCCGGCATGTTCTAGGTAGGCGCTCGGGTTAAACAAAACGAGCAGTTTTCTATTGCTCCGTAGATTCGATTCGATTCGACAAGATATTTTTCCTCTAGAATACAGATTTAACCAAAGTTTAAGACTGCAAAGACTTCTGAACGAGTCAAATACAGAGGAATTAGGTCTCGCAAAGACAGTAACGTGAGTCGCACTCACATGTCTCGCAGTGATCGATCAGCCGTTGGTTGGTATGCTGCTTAATTTTTTTTGTTCAGCAACGGTAGGCTGTTTAATTCCCCGGCCCAGCCATTCTGACGGATCTTGTAGTAGTGGTTCGTGAGAAAGTGTCCGGTATCTTGTGGCGCTTGTTCACTTGTGCCTCCTTAGATTTGCGATCGACCATGACCGGGGCCGATTGGATTTTTCCGGTAAGTTTATCTTCCGTTGTCAAAGCATCTACCAGATGTATAGTGACACCCTTCCTACCGCCCTAAATTTTGTGAGTGGACTCTGTAGTATTCTTTTTTTATGTTGGCCAAATGGTGGAGCCGTGAAGAATTAAATGGTCAAAATTTGCAAACGATTACAGTGCAAAATTTAACATGCCTGGAACCGTATTTATGTTTAGTACCAAGATGAAACAAAGATTAGAAAAAAAAATGGCAAAGGTCCTGTTGCTACTCTTGGCTGGATCCAAGGTTGACAGAGGGGGCCTGCAATCCTGCGCGCATCATGGACGAGTAGTGCTTTTCTTTAATGAAGCAAACGGCGGCTTTCAAGTGAGCAATCTGATTAGTTTACTCGACGCGACTGGACACGACTAAACTACAGGACAGGTGTGCCGGGAGCGCAAGCAAGCTCGCAAACCACGAGCAGCACCAGGAAGGGCGGGCTGCTGCTGCTGCCCACGATGAGCGACGTGCGAAGAAGAGGTAGTACGAGGGTGGAGCACGTTAACGGTTGGACGGTCGATCATCGTGGACCGGCGGTGCCGGGCGTCGCCGTCCCTGGCTGGCCCGGGCTTTTCCACTAAAAAACCTGTGGCGCTCGCCGCGGCTTACTTACCTGTCTCCTGCGCATTAAATTCGCGCGCGCCGCGGGGGCCAGGCCACCGCCGCAGGCGGCCCTCCTGCGATCCGTCCTGCGCCTGCCCCAGATCCGGAACCGGCACGTACCGTGGTCGGTCGGTCCATCGATTTGTTAATTTGCAGCTGTTTAGCCTGTTTATAGTACTGTTATCAGGAAACGATCATCACGCGATTGTGTTACGGCGGGCGTGCCACCGCGGCAGGAGTCGCAGAGACCACGCTCGCCCTGTACTTGTTTCACACGGGCCGTTGGGTCGCGCGCGTGGAAAAGCTGGCTGGCTGGCCGCGCTGTCGCGTGCACGTAGCCGGTGGCGGTGCGCGCACACGCGCTTCCATCGACTCCAAACAGCTCTGTGCAGCGGACGTGCACACGAGTTGCGGCATCAAATTTTATTTCGAGCGCGAACTTCAATCCTCCCTTCAAACAAAACGAGCGCAATGTGACTCTGCTCTTTTCCAAGATTGCTCCTGTTCCTGCTCCAGACCAATCAGTGGGCAGAGAGACGATGGGTCGCTGGCGCTTCCACGAGTTTCCTGCCCTTTTTCATGATTGTTCCTGCTCCAAACCAATCAATCGGCGCTCTGCTCTGCAGACGCAACAATCGTAGGGTCTCCTGTCACCGTGGCGCCTTTTTCATCACCAGATTTTGTAGTAGTACTCCAGCACTACCTCCTTCCATTCCAGAAGAAAAGAAAGGCAGGAGCCCTTTCCCGATGCCCCCGGGCCCCGGCCCGGACGTGCCGCGGCGAGGGAAGGATGGTGCGTCACCGTCTACGTATGGAAACCGCGCCGGGTCCCGCTTGCCAGAAGCCTTGACCGGACCGTGGATGGACTCTTGGACCGGCTGGTTTTGCTCGGCACGCACATTTTATTCTCCCTCGGCGCCTCGGGGCGCGGCGCGCGCAGCCCTTCCCAAACCCCAGCACGTACGTACCACCGGCAGCATCAGCGGCCGTCGGCTCGCGATCGGACGGGTCAGAGACCAGGCATGCGTCACCCTCGCGTCACGGCTCGAGGCCAGGTCAAACGACGAGCGTGAAAGTTTGACCACGGCGCGCGGCTTGACCTCGAGCGACCGGCTGCGTCCCGTGGCGCGCCGCTGACGCACCACCATCGGCACGGCGCGCCCCGTGACACGGTCCACCGCGCCCGCTGTTACTGTTACCGCTAATCGTGCTGCAGTTCCCTCACTGTACTGGTCTTGTTAAGCCTAGAGAGTGTCCTACCAGGCAGCCAGAGAGCCACCGATAATTGTTGTATCTTGCGAAGGAAACAAGCGCATGATTCCAGAGGAGGGACGCAGCCAAGAAATGGACGTCTCGATCGTTTCGGCTTAATCAATTAGTAGTACTAGTAGTTTCTTTCACAAAAGCTGGATCAATTAAATAAAAAGGCAAGCCAAGGGAGAGAGAGAGGGAGGATGGCAATAGCATCGACGATCGATCAGCTGCTCCTGCGCGCGGCGCGCCTAGTTATAGCCGTGCTCTCTTCTCTTCCTTGCAGACCACATCGCGCACACACACGCACAGCAATCCCTTTCGTTTGAGCCCCCACTACCAGTCAGTACAAGTATCCGTATGCGCTCGCTTCGCTTCCTTCTCTAGCAATCCTGAGTTCCTGACCCCTCCGTCCCCCTCGCCTCCTAGCCAGCTGATCTCTCTTCCTTAATTTGCTAAGCAAGTGAGCTAGCGCGCGGAAGTAGCAAGCACACGTCTACGCCGCGCGCCATGTCGTCGCCGGGCGAGTACTTGTACTACCACGACGAGCTGGCGTCGCTGTTCGCGCAGCCGACGAGCGACACGATGCAGCAGCGGCAGGAGGCGTCGTGCTTCCCGGACTTCCTGCTGGCGGGCCCGCCCACGGCCACGCGGTTTCAGCAGCTGCAGTCGCCGACGAGCGACGTGATGCAGCACCTGCTGGCGGGCATGCCCATGGGGGACTACGACCCGCTGTTCGGTGCGCTGGATCTGCCTGTGGCGGCGGCGGACGTTGTCGTCAAGAGGGAGCTGGTGGTGGACACGACGAGCGGCGGCGGCTCCCGGACGCCCAGTACGGCGCCGGTCACGCCCAACGCGACGTCCTCCATGTCGTCGTCGTCGAGCGAGGCGGCCGGTGGGGGACGTGGAGGGTTTGGGGCCGGTGGCTTCGGCGCCGCGAAGGAGGACTCGCCGGCGGGGAGGTGCAAGAAGGAGGAGGGGGACGGGGAGGACAGCAACGTCTCCGGAAAGGGAGATCAGGAGGACGGCGACAAGTGCAAGAGAGGGTAAGTGACATGAGCTTTACTGGAACTATTGTTCACTGATTTCTTGGGATTTCAGCTTTGCCTTTTCAAATACTACTATCCTTTTACAAGATCTTAATTGATCTTTCTAGCAATCAACGATTACTAGATTATCCAGTGCTTTTGAGTGAACCTGGATCAAGTTTTGGTTGGTTAGGTTCTGCTTCCTTCCTTTGCATGTTGGCCATTCGTTCATTCTTCTTTTCCTTCTTTTTTGTTCTTCATTTCTTTATTAAGGCAGCAGCAGGCTGAAGTGTGAACTGGGGCTAGGGTTTCACACTTGAACGTCATAAGAAAACAAAAATATAGGAAATGGTCGGTCAGGGTATTATTAGTCCAATCAGACAGTAGCTGCACGCTCCTCTTCCCTTTTGCTTTATGAATTTCATGCTTCCTTGATCTTGCATGAATCTTCTTCCACTTGGCCAAGATCGATCTTGCACCTGAACAAATTATTATTATTATTTCAGTTTCTTTGTGACTGCTCCGTTTACTCTTTCATTCCCTTCACCTCTTTTACATACAAAGAAAGATCATGTCCAAAACACACACGCACACAGAGATCTCCAGCAATAATCAGGAATGGTCTAGTCTAAAGATATTGCCACCCATGCAGACCAAGAGATATTCCTCACCTCTCTACAGGGATTTGGCACAGCTCCCTTTCTGGTGCAATCTAGCATGGCACAATCTTGATAGGAGTAGAAATCTGTAGGAGAGCTCAAAAAGGGCCGGGTGCAAGAGGGGAAAAAAGGGGGTACACACAGTGTGAACCTATTAAACCCATGTGCCCGCCTGCTGATTCGCACACGCATCCAACAACCGCGTTTGAACGGGATTCTCCCGGGGTCCCGGCCGGCGGCCATCGATCTATCACCTCGTAGTCGTCGTATGAACGAAATCCCCGCATCACTTTCTGCTGACCGGAACGAAAGCTGATCATCAAATTGTTGGGTGGGCAGGGCCGGGTCGGCGGCGAAGGCGAAGGGCAAGGGCGGCGAGAAGCGGCAGCGGCAACCGCAGTTCGCGTTCATGACCAAAAGCGAGGTCGACCACCTCGAGGACGGCTACCGGTGGCGCAAGTACGGCCAGAAGGCCGTCAAGAACAGCCCGTACCCCAGGTACGCATACGTATTCTCTTACGTACAGCTTCTGAATCTACTAGTAGTAGCAGATAGCACCCGCTCTTATTTTTTTTGGACGTGGACTAATGGAGATGTGGCCGGTGCAACTGCCGCGGCTCGATCGTACGTGCAGGAGCTACTACCGGTGCACGACGCAGCGGTGCCCGGTGAAGAAGCGAGTGGAGCGGTCGTACCTGGACCCGGCGGTGGTGATCACCACGTACGAGGGCAAGCACACGCACCCCATCCCCGCAGCACTACGCGGCAGCACGCACCTCCTCGCCGCGCAGGCCGCGCACGGCCTGCACCACCACCAGTTCGGCAGTTTGGTGCCGATGCCGCACACCATGGGCGCGGCGGCGCCGTTCGGGCGGACCGGTGGCGGGGGCGGCATCGACATGCTGGGCCTCCTGCAGCCGCGCGGCGCCTCTCACCGCGCGATGCTGCCGACGACCATGACCCACGCGTCCTCCCACGGCCTTGCTGCCGGTCCGGTGAGCAGCAGCGTGGCGATGAGCGCGGCCACAACCACGACCTCGTCGGCGCCGTCTCCCTCATCGCTCCAGATGCAACACATGATGGCGCAGGACTTCGGGTTCTTGCAGGACATGATGATGCCGTCCTTCGTCCACAGCAACGTCCAGCCTTGAGGAGTGATCGATCATCGTCACCGCAAGCAGGCTAAGCTAATGTATCGAAGCTAGCTAGATAAGGGATAGTAGTAATTCGGTTCTTGTCCATGTTAATTAACCTGTTCGACGATCATTTCTTCTTTTTTCTCTGACCAATTTACTCCTCCAAATCAAATCGCTTATTGATTTGTTTTTGTTCTTGTGTTGTGAGGCACACACAAGCATGCTGGCATATACTAAGTATTTCTTTTTTCTGGCGCCGGGGCTCTCATATGCCATTTCTATGATGATCTACTAGCTAGCCCTGGATAGAAAGACGTTCTTGTACATGTACTAGTACCTAATTAATCGTCTCTAGAAGCTCATGCCATTGCAGTACTGACTCTATCTACTGACCAAGAGCTATGCTAATTTTATGCTCGAACTCCATTCCTCCTACCCTGCTCCATCAACACAAACTGCCATGTTTGCACATGTGTTTGGTAGCCTCATTGCCTGCTCACCTAGAGGCTGCTATAGAGGCCACGGGAACAAGGAGCTAGTAGCATCGATCCCTCACTTTCTGGGCAATCTGTTCATGGCTGTCCTTAATCCGTGCTTCGTGCGTGTCAGGAAGATTTGTACTGCATGGATCGATCTGCGAATGCATGATGGGATCGTTCATGATCATTGGTTGGTACAGTAGTACAAAGAGTTTTTGTGTGGTAGGGGTCATTTTGCTGCTTGTTCCATGCAAGTACTGCTGATCAGGTCGTTCCAAGAGCTAGCTAGGACTAGTCATGGGCATAGTGATGTGAACCTGCCTAGCTTAGACCTAGAGTGGCCGTGTGCTTGCATATTCCGTCGGCGATTTATCGATGGAGAACAAGTTGCTTGGACTGGCATGCGCGTTTGTTTCAGTAAGCGCCATCGACTCGACGATGGGTCGTGCCTGGAGATGGCAACGGTGAAAATTCATCGGGTTTACCCTCTCCAAACTCGTATCCGCAAGGAAAAAAGAATTCCCCATAGGGAACTCATTAAGAATCACAGATGATATCTTCAATTCAAACCCAAACCCGTCAGGTGAAATCAATTTGTCGAGTATCCATGCTCAGTAAGAGAATGAGAGTGAGAGAGGGATGAAAATTAAAGAAAGATATAAAAAAGCAATTAAATTATGTAAACCAATAACTAAATATTGCTATCGAAAATTGAAAGAATCATATAGACAAGCTAATATTTTTAAAATGCATAACTTTTCAATTCAAAATAGACTTTCATTTCAAAAGGTAATGAAATAAACAATTCAATTAGCTAATTTTTCCGGGTGCAGAGGACCCACGAATTAACGGGTATGGGTTGAATAAGAACGTATCCATACCCATGTACTCAATGGGTAATGTTTTTCTTCCGTTAACAAACCCACGGATAGAAAAGTTCACCCAAACTCAGACTCTAATAGAGTAAATATCCGTCGAATTGCGGGTCTCGGAGGCCCTATTGCCATCTCTAGAGGTGCCACACGGCCTATATATACGTGATTTATTTGCTCGATCGAATCGTGGAGAAAAAGGGACCTATCAAACTACTACTACTTATCGTACGCGTGATTCTAACATGCTTGATAGTACTATGTACTATAGGAGTGTATGTTGACAACATACTGTGCAGTGATGCGTGTCACTCGTACGAATTGACAGCAGAGCGATGTAGTAGTGTGTATTATCACGATTTCGAGCGAATTATGCTCTTCTGACGGTCACCCGATAAACATTATTTTTAATATCTTGTCCGGTAGATGACGAGGATGTGCGCCCGCCATACATTCAGCATGAAATATGACGAATATTTTGGGTGTTCATGGAGATGGTCAAGTATATATAATGACATGTGTCCTATTAGTATATATTTTGTTCAAAAACGCATAAGCATTTTATTGACTTCATGGCACTGATAACTCGTGTTATGCATATTCTATAGAATACGCACAAGAATTGTTTGATTAGGTTGTTAATTACCGTGTCGCTTTGGAGACTGCAGGATGTTGGAACGAAAAAACTCCATGGCGGCTGAAGGGAGCATCAGAAGACCGGTACCATTAATAAACATGTGACAGAAATCACCTTTGTATAACCAAAAGCTCTTCAGAATCGATCTTAGAACAGATCTACTACCATCCCTGTGACCATCGCATTAAGTGATGTGAGGCAAAAGCTAGATGCTCTTGTACTTTCGAGACTGAACTCGTCGGAGCGATTAGTCACTAGCTAGTAGCTGCCGTTGCTTTACTAGCTAGTCGCAGCACTAATCCGCTGGGAGATGGACCATTTCTTCATCATCTTTTATCTCCCGGTGGATATACCTTTTGCCGTGTGTCTTTACACATAGTTTAATGATCTATGTTTGCACATAGATCATCACAATTTTTTGCCACATATATTTGATTTAGTAAGGGATCCATGCTATTATTTTGACCATGACGTTTATCAGCATATTAGTACTATGATAATTATTTACCTTGTATTTGTGTATCATTACTCCATGCTTTTTTGGGTTGGATAGACTCGCAAGTGACGGTGACTGGAGAAATCCGCGCGCCCGGATGCGCCGAGAGAAGAGACGACGTCGACGGTAGACGGGGACACGGTCGGTCATGTTGGATGTCCGGGGACGCAACATGGCCAGCGGCGCTGCTGTTGATAGCTACCGGTACCGGACAACTACTAGAAGGTCAAAAGCATTAACAGCCACGCCCCCAGGTGCGCACCAACTTGCTGCACGTCGTCCCTCGCGCGCGCGAGCGACGTCTTTCCTCGCTTCCGTTCCTCTGGCACAAAAGATAAACTATCATCAGTGGATATATACGGCGTACGTACACCCGCGTTCAAAGTCCACCCCTGAATACACGCCAGCGTACGTACGTCGACAATAATACACCGATCGAAACAGTAATAACAGCGTATAATAATGACGGGAGAAAAGGAATTTGCTTTGTTACACAAATAATATAAGATTCCACCAATAATATGTTGGGGTTACAACAGCCTCAGTCTCTCTCCGCCTGTAATAGTACCTTTCTTCGCTACGAGTACCTGTTTGCACTCGCTAACCTGATGTCAGTGGTTGCTCGGTACCTCCACAGCCGCCGCCCAGTACTCTTGACGATCTCACAGTGACTGCACTGTTCCTGATTAGTCATCAGCTACCTGGGGACATGAACAATGTGGAACCGGAGGTTAACAAGCTCGTCGATCGCCCTCTTAACACCGGCGGTGGTCTAACCCGTCGCATACGGCCATCAATTCGCTGGAAAGCTGGATTGCTAAGCCATCTGCGACAGTGACGCCGTCTGCAGTTCGCTGAACCCATCGTGTTCACCGCATCACTATCATTCATTCATCAGGGCCGGCCAAGCCGGGGGCGCTGCTGCTCCATCCAGCCTCCAGAAAGACTCAAAGTGGCTGGCCACCGCGCCGTCAGGCCCGTCACACCCGTAGGATCGAGCCGTAGCCACGGCAGCGGCGAAGCGGTACCTGCCACCCCGGGGATTCGTCATTGCGTGTGGCCGTGCGGCGGCGGCGTCACAACAGTCGCCGGAATTAAACCGAGCAACCCGTGTCCGAGATCATCATCCCCAGGACGACCAAAGACTTCTCGATGGTGAAAACGAAAGGCGAGGCGCGGAAGGTGTCGGCGTCGCACGGTGGCGACTAGCGAGGTCGGAACCTCAAAGTCCCGATGGGCCATCACCGGACCGCCACACGAGCTACCAGGCTCAGGTTTCCGGGATTTCGGGTGGCGATCCAGCGATCAGATCGCGCTTGGTTTCCTCCAACCGTGATCGGCAGTGGGCCACGACTGTGCGGACTGGATCGACTGGGATGCGTCGATTTCACCAGCAGCGCGCGCGAGCAGCATCTGCGCTCGGCCGGGTTAAGATTGCGCATTGACTTGGACCACAGTAAGAACGCAGTCACTTCAGATAGCTTTTGCCTTCTGGGCCGGTGTGCAAACTGTTCGTTGCATTCAGGAAAGCATAGAGGACATGTGAAAAGGGCTGCGGGCAGAAAACACTGGTGACCTTACTTGTTGTTGGAGCCAGATTTTAATCTGGATGGCAGCGGAAAATCTGTCTATTTCAAGATTATTATGGCAGTATTTGTAGTGCACGTGAAGGTCGAACAGCTTCATGATGGATGGGATAATCAAACCTTAGGGGGAGGTATGATGAGGTGGGGATGGGGTGAGCGAATGATAAATGGGGTCTTCCTGGGGAAAAAAAAAACAGTCGATCGATTTGAACTATTCATCTGTAGATCGACGGTTCTCGAGCTACTCCCGATAATAGGTGGATGTGAGAAAATCCACTTTACATGATGGATTCTGTGTAACCGAGCAACTCTGCAAAGATGATAAATGTTTGGTTAGATTTAAGGTGGGAAAACGACATCTGACTATCCCTCCTGCACGAGCAGTGTTTATGCAACAAAGAAATGGATACTGCATGTGACAGGATTTTACAAATCAATTCTCAGGGTTTAGAATTATTAAGGTTTAGGGCCTTTTTGGCATCTTTATGGATTATTAAAATCTAGATTATGAAGGTGGATTTTATAATTTGGACTCTAAAAAAATTTGTTGCGAGTGTTTGTAGGCGAAATTATATAGTCTGTTTTTTTTAATTATAACTTATCTAATGACCTTTTTACCCATTATTATTTTTAAAAGAACATTATTGGTTGCCGCCATTTATCAAATTTGACTTCAAACGTTACAACGCATGACATGTAAGTGCTCTTCTTTTTACTTGTCTGTACATGCACGTACTTACATTAGCGAAATGCACACGGATTGTCAAAGGACAAAATATGACTAGTATAGAGGGTGCGCCCGTCGAAAAATGTTCGTAGTTGTTAAAGTTGAAGAGGTAACAAGGAAAGAAATGTAAAGATGAACATATTCATAGGTGTGACTCCATATTGGGCGTTTTTATTGGTTGTATTTGTAACAAAATTGTTTGAGCAAAATACTCAAATCAAAAACTCAGTATATTGAAGTTGTCCTACATACTCCTAATCCTAATACAAACAAACAGACATACTAATATGAGGCATACATTAAAGAAAAGTTGTTTCCAGTTTGAAGTGAAACAACAATGGAGCTTAGGAAAAAGAGAATGTCATTGCTCGATCAAGAGCAACAACAGTTTTTGTACAGAAATAAAATTTAGTCAAGAGTAGGCACCATGTATCATTCGAACCTTCAGTAACAAAGGAAAAACAACGAAAAGAGTTACATAAATGACAAAATATCAATGAGATATAAATATGCAAACATAAATTTCAGTTCTGGTCTTATTGTTTTCTATCTAAAAAAATATGCTTCACGCTCTTCAGAACCACCCAAATTTAGGAACAGGTTTAAGCTGTTCACCATAACTAACAGACACCAATTGAAGTACCTTGCTTTTTGACATATTGGTTTTTCCGGCATGGAGATTTTTATATTCGGTAAGATCTCTAGCGTGAGATATATCCAAAATCAGTGAATCATCAATGGTGCCTACACTTATGAAAATCATATAGTCAATAAGAGGCTAAATATCTACATATAAGCACGAATAAGACCTTGATTATTTTTGTGTTTAACTGTTTAAGGAAACAAAGT
>BCLG01001065.1:18570-78905 GCA_001602295.1 Zoysia matrella | reverse complement strand
AAGTCTTGATATAAAAAATACTAGCTAATCAAATATATAATATTACTTACTACCTCCGTCCCAGTAGAAGTTTATTTTTAGCTTTTGTTGACTGATGATTTGACCCATGATTTTTATATATTCGATTAAATTTAAAAAATTAGTATTTGTACTTTTAGATTCATCAAAAGAAATATTTTTATAATATATATAATTTACATTATGAAAATAAATTAAAGTTATCAAAATCATTGATCAAAGTCGTAGTCAACAAAAGCTAAAAATAAACTTTTATTGGGACAGAGGGAGTATATATCTTTGACAGATATAATAAGTAATTTAAAAACACATATTTTTTTTACAAAACACAGTTAAGAAAAATTGTGGTCTCGATCAGTTTTGTCAGAAATCACATCACTTACTATTTTTCATATTAATTCAGTGAGTTACCAAAGTTTAGTAAGTCCAAGCTAAGATGCAATTTAGACAGTTCCTGCACATTATATGAATAAAAATATCTGTTAGCACCAATCTATATGTATGATATTTATGTTTCACATGTCAAGTCTTGTTTCCATATTTTTTGAAATCAGATGGAGCATATTTTGTATCCTATGTTTGAAAAGTGTGTTTGTATGAAGTATATGTAGTATAAGTTACTGAATTTTATATACAAAACAAATTCTTACCTGGTTATATACTTATATATCAACAGAAAAATGATGAAAAGCTCTGTAATTTGTGAGAATGACACATCTAGTAGCCGATGTACATTTGAAACATTCTTCGTTTTGCTCCCTGGCATCTACAAGATATAATTTCAATCATTCGGTTCAGCCGAGATAAGCAAATGAGATCAAGAAAAAAATGCAGGACACGTCGCTTTTCATATATTTTGAGGGAGAGTGGTCAGAGACGGCTGATCTTGTTCAGCTGATTTTTGTGGAAGCCATTGAAAGCGCTGGAAAATATCTGTTTGGCAAAATTATGTCTCCGTACTATCAGAATGAATATATATCTTTCTACAACCGTTAAAGCAACAACTGTGAGATGCTTAATGGAAAGGTAAGAAAAATTTTCTCCAATTTGTCATGAGGTTGTTGAGTTCCATACATACCATTCATCAGACCTTCAGATAATTAACTGTCGTGTCTCTCTAGCATACACATTAGCGAATTAATAATTTTAATATGTTATAGCTCTTTCTAATAAAAAATACTACTTAAAAGTAATAAAAATACAAAATAGATGTGACATGGGTGACTTTTGGTGCTCATTTAATGTACATAGAGGTGAAGAAAGGTTGATTCAAAATTGTACCTTAATATTTTAGTTTCATTGCTCTTTCGTTTATTTTTTTTATTTGGAATCGTATGAATGGAACTTTATTATTTTTATGTTGGCTTTTTAGGCAATCGCTAGTATTTGCAGACCACATCAAGTTCTCCATATCCTTGATGAACTAGACATATATGTAGATCTCAACACCAAACATTCAGAGCAATTAGTGGAGAAAGAAGTGGGTAGGGGCATTAAAACATGGCATGGTCTGCAAAGTAGATCTGGAATCTTCAATCGTCTTGTTCATGTAAGGCATGGAATAACCGAGATTACATATGCAATAATCAATCATGCTGTAGAGGCTGTTGTTGATATTGACAACATCGGTAGGTCAACTAAAAATCTTCGCATAAAGATCATTGCCATCAATGAAATGTTTGGTAAGGTAATCCTTTTTGATGACAGATTCAGAGGTCCTCTTCTCAATGAGGAATCTGTTCCTTTGAGGAATCTTATTTTGGCTATGTCGAAGAAAAAGAGTCAGAAGCTTGAGATTAGGGTATTGTTGGGTGATAATAACATTGGCACGATCACCAAATCTGCTACTTTCAATCCGAAGTTGAGTTCGTGTGACATGACAAGTGACAAAGGCAGTATGTATGATACATTAAGATAAAGATTGAATGGTCAGCTGTGCCTTACTCACCGAAGCGATATCTTAAGAAATTGCATGATGCCAAACCGACTTGTTTGGTGTAGGTACTGTGAAAATATTATAAATTTGCTACTTTATGCTTTTCGTTACTGTGAGTGAGAGGTAGAATTATTCTGAAATGTGTATGTAGCAAATCATATATTGTTCTTGTTATTTTCTTTATGTCATTTTATGTCATTATGTATGACTAGTGCGTAACTGTGTATGTAAACAATCTTAATGGGTTCTTGTGTTAAAATTTCTTGATGATGGCCCCTAAGATTTATCACAGTGCAGTTGGATGATTTCAATGATAGATGGTTTTCTTCATCTGAATAGGTGTGGTAATAGGCCATGGTCCATGGACCCTTTCACAGTTGGTTTTGATCTTTTTTTATTTTAACTCAAAATTTTCAAATTCAACTCGTTTTCCTAACCTGTCCTTAACTAGACTAAACTAAAATTCTTAGACCTTCTTTGGAATGGAGATTTTTTTCTTCCCTACCTTTTTATGTGAAATTCCTGTATAAATCCTACCCTTAATCCACTAAACAGTAAGGGCCCATTTTGAAATTATTCTGTTTACAACTGTTCTTCCGAGTGTTACTCCAATAAGCCACATTTATATCCTATAAATTTGTATTCCCTGATGGGTTTTACTTAGGGTAACATTTTAAGTTCAGAAATAAACTAATAATGTTATCATAAACTTTAGGCTTATATCATTAGAAAACCAAGGAGGATATTGGATGCGTAACTTGAGCGTTCAATTTGCAGAGTACCGTGGGGCTATGACTCCGCAACTTCCAGTGGATCAACAATATTCAACCCTTTAAACAAGTATAAAAGTTTCCAAATTTTATCATGTAATAATATCCAGACTTTCAGTTGAAGGAATCCACTTCAAACAAAGAACAATACCAATATGCTATTTTAGTAAACACCTTCACCTACCGCAAAACAAAAGGGACTAAATCTAAGGCTAAAGTTATTTCCACTTAAAATGCTCTCATATGATACATGAATTAGAAACTCCATGAAATTATATTTTACTTTATTTTAAATGCTTTATGAAATACATAGCTTTTGACAAAGTGCTTACACAAATATTACAGAAAAACACAACACACAATAACTGAATCCACAATATATTGCATAAAGGAAAAAGAGTAAGAATTAATGTAAGTTATTCTTTTCTTCCCCCAAATAAAGAATGAAAGGGCTGGCTACGGCTTAGGTGGCTTTGTTAAATGGACATTATATAGCTGAACCAATGTATGAATCCCACAATTTTGAATTAAAGAAGCAGCTGTCTCCAGCAGTAATATATAAACTCACGTCAGTCTATGTACAGAAGCTCACTAATTTTATTCCCAAATGTCTCCGTTCTCTCAAAGAACACATCTCCCTGTAGATTCCTCTGCCCAATTTTCTTCTCGGTTGCATAGAAATGTGGAACTCCTGTCTTGACAAGGTGGATCACAAATGGATATGGGGATGCCAGCTGTTTTAAAAACTCTATTTTCAGTCAGACATCACATCCTTGACCAGAGTTTCCGATACATTGTCCCAGTCTTTATATCACCAGGTCAAGGAAGCTCTGTATTGACAACGTTTCACCCTTTCCCGTCTTATTAATTCGACTCAACTGAGGGTTTTTGGAGATGGCCAATGCAACTAGTACATCCTAGAAACTCCATACTGGACAGCATTGACCTTGTTGTAACCACCTCCACCTCCAACAGCGGCAATGCCATCAAAAGGGGTGATTCCCTGAATCATGCTAGACTGCAACGTAGCTCTTTCCACAACATCAGCTTTCATGACACCTTTTGGTATGTAATAGGAAGACCTCAATTCATGAGACATCTGTGGCATTACCTTAGCATCCACAAAATGTTGTGCTGGCTGGTAATGCATACGATCTTTTTCAAGCTCCTGTTGGAGCTCTGTGTCTGAGATGTCTGACTTTTGATTGTAAGTGTATGCTGATAGCTTAGAGGAGCTTGGAGGAAGCACTGGATTCCTCACCACCCTTCTTTGACTGTATGGATCAACAGCAGTTGCATTCTCAAATGGTATAACAGGCCCAACAACTCTTCCTGGTCTCGCTGGATTGGTTTCAGAAAGTAAAATTATATTAGATAGGCGGATCTTGAAGAATGTATAATGGATACTTATTTAGAAGAAATTACCACCTGATGGAATCCTTTGGGGAGCGTGGGAAGTTATCTTTGAAGGAATCAGATTAGAATGAACTGTAGTAGTCCTACAAGTCACAGATTAAAGGTCAGCACCGAGTTGAGAAAGCAATCCCTGATTTTAATTAGTATAGCCACAAATGATCCAGCTTATAAAGAACTTTCTAGTCTTTGATTTCACTATACCACAATGTCATCAAAGATTAATTTTTAAACATTCAAAGTAAACTATAATTTTACTCCCCGAAATTTAAAACTACTTTACATTTTCTGTTCACGCAATAAAGTTTTTACACACCTAAAAAAAAGAACATAGCCGTACAAATTGTGAAAAAGAGAATAAAAGAATTAGCTACCTTGGGAGTGAAACATGTTTCCTGTCTGATGATGGGATAACTACACCACTCTTTCCCCAATTTTCCTCCAGGTTAGCAAATTGCCTCCGAAAGTTATCAACAGCGCTGCATGAAACAATTAAGCATGATTATGGGTGCAACCACTTTGGGTCTTTGTGCGCAGCCAGTTGAACAATTTCCATGGAAAATACCTAGGATATAGAAAGTTCGTTTTTTCAGTCCCATTTATGTAATCCTTGAGAAGTTGAGGATGATACTCTAATATCTCCCGGAAAATAAGTTCCTTGATGTCTTCTTTGGTCGCCTTTCGTCGTTCAAACTCAAATTCCATTTTTGTTATAGGCTGACATGATGGTTCTCTTTCTATTTTCGCGAGGCCTTTGAAATATGGATCTGCCAATGCCTGATTATGTACATTTACAACCAAAAATTATTGAGCGTCTTTTAATAAATGATGGTTGGGTGTACTTATGAAATATACTGTTTTCAATCCAACAGTACAAATACTTGCCTCTTCAGCAGTTGGCCTATCCTTGGGGTCAAATGCTAAAAGCCTCTGCAAAAGTTTGAGTGCAGCAGGATCTGGTTTTGGGAATCTCTCAGCGAAAGGTACTGACTGCTTTTTCCTCATGCTACTCAAGTACCTCCGTGCCTTCTCATTTCGAATCTGCAGTTATCAAAGGATCATTGCCTGAAACTCATGGACAATCTACATTAGAAGAACAATGAAAGGCATACCCTCGAAACTGTGTCGAGGGATGGAGTACCCAGGAGATCAGTCATCAGATCCAATTGGTGGACCACATTTTTCCCAGGAAACAATGGTTTCCCTGTTAAGATCTCCGCAAAAATGCAACCGATACTCCATATGTCAATTGCTGGTGAATACTGCATTGAACAATGATATGAGAATCCTGAATAAAACCAATATTCAAAGAAGAAACAAACCATAAAATAATTGATAGCCAACATTTTACATAATTACATGATGCTTGGACCATAAATTATTGTAATTGCTACTTTTCGTTTTTCTACCTAACCAAAGAAAGCTATAGCTAATCAATAGTAATTACTAATGAAGCAATACCTACTAAAAAATACTCCACAATGCTACTAGAATGTTATAGTCTGTATAAGAATACAGCTCCTGCACCAAAAATTGGAAGGACTGATCCTTGACATGCTTGCAAATGGAAATAGGATGAGATAAATGGCCAATACAAAACCACATTTAGTTTTTGGACACCAATAAAAAAAAAGGATGAGCTAAGTGTAGCAGAGAAGGTGATATTAAGTCATTCCCTTACTAAGTGATCATAGACAAAGATATATAATATAAACACTAATTGGCGGATTAAAAAATGAAGAAAAGGATAAATATATGACAAGATGAACTGATTCAGAGATGAAAGTTCAAAAGAGTGGTTGTCTGGCAATCAAATGAAATATATTTGTGGCGAGCTTTGGTGAAGCATCCGTGATGCAAGGTACAAGTGAAATTGGCTAAAAATGGTAATTTGCATTCTTGTTCAGAATCCATACAAGCACAGTCATGCCACTCAATCTGAACTAAAGAAGAGAGAGGAAGGGCAGCCCGGTGCATGAAGCTCCCACTCGTGCCGGGTCTGGGGAAGAGTCTGACCATTTTGGGACTTTTGTATGTAGCTTTTTCCTGCATTTCTGCAAGAGGCTGGTTCCGGGACTTGAAACCCGTGACCTCATGGTCACAAGGCAATAGCTTTAGCGCTGTGCAAGGTCTTCCCTTCTAGAGGAAGGCATCTGATATTGGTTATCATTGTCTCCGTATATATCAGGCAATAACAGGTGATTACTAACAAGTATATAGCAGCATACTGGCTTGCGGTGCATAAACATCAATGATTAGCTCCTAATGAGTGATTATGGCTATTTCACAATTTTATCAGCATAAAGAAAATTGGTATGCGGATATTAAAAGCTCAACCTAGAACACTATTATTCACATAAGAGCATGCCTAGACTGAAACATTCATGGTGCACCACAAATGAAGGGCACATGGATACTAAGTCACACTATCATGAATAATTGTGCAAGGAAAAAAAAAAGTTTTCCTTTCCTTCTATTGAGGGGCACACAACAGTAAAACATGGTAGTATGAAATAATATGGCTTGTTGACCATAGCCATAAGGACTATTATGAAATAAATTAGCATGGAAAGGAGTGAACCAGAATTTGCACATTTATTACCTTAGAAAAGAAAGATCCGCACAGCTCAGGAGCCCTATACCATCTTGTAGCAACATAATCCTAAACAAGTGGATGAAATATGTTTAAAATGAATCAATCTGGTAAGCAAAGTGCTAATCGGATTCCAGTCTAGCAAACTCTACATACCGTCCAGAATACAGTTGTAGGAGCATCATTAAATGCCACTCTTGCCAATCCAAAATCACAAATTTTAAGTTTACAGTTAGCATTGGCCAATATATTCTTTGGCTTCAAATCACGATGATAAACATTAGCTGCAATCATACAAACTTACGGTTAGACTAAATCAAATATAGAAAAATGAATATATTAGGTCAGATTATGATATACAGATAAAAACTGCACTTTAAGCAGAATCTCGTTTCTAAATAAAGGCATACCAGTATGAATATATTTTAGTGCCCGAAGCATCTGGTAGAGAAAGAACTGATGATGTTCTTTTGTTAAGTCATCATTAGCCTTGATGACTTGGTGGAGATCTGTATCCATTAGCTCAAACACAACATAGATATCTTTGAAGTGCTTCCTTGATGGAGGTAACATTATATGCTTGATCTCAACTATATCTGGGTGCCATAATAGCCGAAGCAATTTGATCTCACGGAGGATCCGGGCAGCATCAGATAAGTGCTCAAAGATATTGTTTATTTTCTTGATTGCTACCTTGTCACCCGTATGTTGGTCAATAGCTGAGCATACAACACCATAACTTCCTTTGCCAATTACTTCTTGGATCTTGTATCTGTTAGCATCACCATACTCACTGAAGAAGTCCATCTCTGATGAACCCTGAGCAAAGTTGAACAGATTATGTTAACCCATCATTTTTCAGCAGAGAGTATCAAAAAGAGAGCACGTGGTGACTAAAAGCAAGCCCCTATTCAACAAAATAGAAACATAATCTTTTTCAGAAACTATATTCAGTGCTAGATCTCCGAGCTTTCACCCCTATTTGAACTTGTGATGTTCTTTGGTGTCATCTACGCAAATTTTGGGTCTTTGTTGGATGCTCGTAGGATAATAAAAGATGCTGCACCCAGTGATTGCATGAACGACCTCGATAAGAAAAGAATATAGCAACCTCAATCTCAAGATTTCCAAACAAGAATAATCAATGACAGTCAACAAAACCACTTCATGCTTTGTATAGTCCTTAAATAACCACTGAAAAAGAAGGCTTATATCTATTTTCAACTAACTCACAAATGTAATGGCACAAAAAGCAACTGGACTTTGATAGTTCGCGGGTCAAACACATAAAACTGCAGCTACGATTTCCCTCTGAAGCAACTTCCTTTGTCGTCAGAAGAGCATGAGTAGAGCAGGGCCGATCAAGTCTAGAGACCAAATATAGTTGCAGTAGCCGTAAAATGCCTCACTGAGGATGTGTTCTTAGGCATAAAACCATCACAATCAATATGCCAATATATTGTTAAGTTAATCCACTGCGATAATTAACATGATTGGCCCTGACCATCCTTTTCTTCCAAAGAAAAGGAGACCACAAAGTGGATTAGGATAAACATATCTATTCAGCGAATCTAATTCCTCACTTGTGACCCCTCTAAGTTGAACCTGAAACAGTTTTTTAGGATTACAAGGCTGGGGGAATAAGGCCTGACCAGTCCTTCAAGGAGAATTTGTATTCGATATAGTTGGAAAGTTGCAGAAGGATACCATTTCCTTTTGAGGCACAAAAGGGCTATGCAACGCCAGAAGAATTGAGATACTATCAAGAAAGCACCCGCTTGCGAATCAAACAGAGAACCTTGTCGTAATTCAGCTAACTTCTGATTAAGAAAAAGGAGGTAAAAGAAATTATTTTCGCAAGCGCATAAAACACGAGGACCGGGACTGCGGCGACTCCACAGTTCAAATCAACTCAAATTTCTACGCAGTCACCCACAATAAAATACGAGGAAGAGTTGCAGAAAACAATGGCAAGAGTAAATCGTTGTGGCCCTGCGCACACGAACCACAATTTTCAGGAAGAAACCATCGTTTTCCCGTATCCTGATATTTCAGAGCTGATAGATATCCTCCGCGAGGTCCATCCATGCCGGTAGGCCAACCGATTTCCGAACGCCAGCAACTCACAGGACCGTGCGCGCGTCCACCGAGCTGATAGATTTCCCACCGCAGAGGAAAGATGAAAAACCCCATCCGTGCTCCTCACCTTCCTCCGCTGCTGCTGCTGCTGTTGCTGTTCCGTCCGCTGCATCACCGCCAGCCGCTACCCCGCCACGGGCCGCACACTCACCGCTGCTCCGCCAGCGAGCCCACCCGCATTTGCCCCCGGCGCGCCGCTCGCCCCCGCGACGCGAGGGGGAGAGTAGAGATCTCCCCTCCCTCCTCTCCCTCCCTGGATCGGGAGATGAAACCCCGCGCGACGCAGCAGCCGGGACGCTCGCTCGCTCGCCTCTCTGTGGCCCGCCTTGCTGCGACTGAGCAACTCGCGGCGAGTTCGCGCGGGTGGTGGGGTGTGGCGTCCTGTCCCTTGTGAATTGTGATGACGCCTTTGGGTTTGGGTGGGTGGCCTCTCGGTGGGGGGACGCGAGCTGGTGATAAAACGCACGAGACGAGCGCCTGCCCTCTCTATCGCCCGCGTCCTGGTCCCCGTGCCGTGCGATGGAGCGACCTGCCCAGCTCGGCAGGTTCCGCGAGGCCGTGGTCCGCGCGCGCGATGGCTACGGTCCGGCGTTAACAGGCAGCGCCTTTTTGGGTTTGACAGCGGGCGCGGTGGTTTGGCGGATTGGCTCGGTTTGGGACGCGGCGCGGATGGCTCCTAGTAGTCCTTGCCCGTTGCCACGGTCGGGTTCAGTGGGCGCGCTCGTGATCGTGACGTCTGAGGCGGGCACCGAGTCTGGTGGGAGCGGGTGGGCCAAATTGGGGGCGGGGACGACGAACACCTCCGGTTTCCGAGCGGCTTCTCCGTTCTCCGCCGGCGCCTGACGTTCGTGGAAGCTTTTCGGCTTGGTCGGTGAGCCGCCAGCGGCGGCGGCGACCCGGCGTCTCCGAGCAGAGCAGACGCTGCTTTCCATTCCTTGCCTGCGTTGCCTTTTTCTTTCCTGTGCGGACGGCTCACATGGGGGACGGACGGACGGACGGACATGGAGCGCAAGCGTTTCACGTCGCTCGACGGGGAAAATTTCTTTCTGGATATGGTTGGTCCTGCTGGCTGCTAACTTGGGAAACCGTATCTTGTATTGGTATTAGCAGGCTGCGTAACGTGAAGGTGCAAGTAGGAAGCTTCGTGCTTTGGGAGGGAGCGTGCCTGCCACGATAAGATAACGCAATTATCGGTCGGTAGATCTCGATCGCGGCAGCTAGCTTCTCAAAAACAATACCACTCCGGCAGATCGGCACGGGGATTGGTGAGAGAGACCCCTCCTGCGTGTATGGCATGTGAGATCAATCATGCAAGTAGCGCCGTTGTTTCTTTCTCTATTCCTTTTCTCGTGTAGTTAAGTATACCGGCCATGTGTTGTCCCTAAAGGTACGTAGCTATCTACATTGCAGAGCTTTTATTTTAGAGTTCTGTTAAGGCAGATCATCTTTATTTTTCACTTTATTAGAGATAAAACCTCGAATCAATCTGAACCTTCAAATTTTAAAAGAAAAAAAAATAATCTATGTGATATCTCCGACAAAATTTCTTTCCATGAAGCAATTTTCTTTCTGATGATGAGATTTATTTCTAAAATAGTCACTTACCTAATATACATTACATGCAGCTTTCCATAACTGGTTTATTTCCTTCTAATTTAAATATTATAATAATTAGGTAAAAGTACTAAAATAATTAATAATTATTATAATATTTAAATTAGAACTATTTTTTTTAATATGTGAAAATGGACGGCTCACGTTTATTTGGGTCTACCGTAGAATTTGCTTTATTTTATCATGAAAAATACTACTTCGGTATTTTAGTGGATATAGTAATACCACAACAATGTTTTTGAGAAATAACTGATGCTTCTTAGTGTAATCAGAGAATACCGAATAATTACCTTTTCAGAAAACCATGGTGAAGTGTAGGAATAGGGCTATCAATGGAAGCTCAAGCTCGTGCTATTCGAGTTTGGCTCGTTAAAAGTTCGACTCGAAAAGTAATTGAGACGAATTCGAGTTCGATATAAAACTCGCGGGCCTACTGAACTCAAGCTCGATCAAACTCGATAAAACTTGTTAAGATGAATAATAATTATTATTTATGTTTTAATAGCTAATTTATCAATTTTATAATTTAATATAACCTTTTATATTAATTTTAAATGATATTTATGTAATTTTTTTTTTGTCAAACCTAAATCAAGCCGAGCTCAAACAAGCTCTAGTTCGAATCGAGCCGAGTTCGAACCCGGCTTGAAGATCTAAGTCCAAATTAAACTCGCTCGAGCTCAGTTTGAAGATCGAAGTCCAAATTAAATTCGTTCCAGCTCGGCTCGTTGACAGTCCTATGTATAAATACTGAATAATAGATGATATGCGCAGATAATTCTTCAAATAGTAGTACCCGTGAGCTGGTACAGTGTACCAGCTATCTGTGCCTGTACCGATTCAGGAAATACTTGTTCATACCTCAACTTCCACGAAAAAGTGGTCATAAAGTTGCGTATGCATTTGTCCACTGTGCGCCACCCCGCAGTACACATTTGACACGAGTGTTCCGTGCGCAGACTTGATTGCCTATTGTTTGGTGGGGTTTCGCTGGTCATTGTTTAGTTCTGCATTATTTAGTCTTGATTTTTGAACTGTAGAATTTGTTCGAAAGTCATATTATTCGACCTTTAACACAAGAGAGTGCGGTCAATGCCGATTTTCAGCCATCCTGTACGTGCCAGGTCATGCTATTTTGAATAAGCACGCAACGTTATTTATCAGGGTTATGATGTGTTAGTCCACACATCCACGGCTTCCCTTGTGACTTTGCACAAAGCCGAGTCGAGTCCAGAAAAAAAAAAGAGACGACGAGTCGAGTCAACCTAAAATACTAGTAGTAAAATTGGATATCCCTCACCCAAGTGTGAGCAGTTACAATCCGATTTGTCCTTTGCATCTCCTCTGAGTGGATCAGCACGAATTTTGACCGCGTGACTGCATCCATCTCGACACGTTATATTTTCAGTAACTTTGCACATGCTACCGTACACTGACAACCAAGCAGGTCGGCCTCGTATCAACCGGCGATTTTTTTTGGGATGGTTCCTTGCACCCGACGTTGATCCGCATCCGAGCCTCCGGCGAGTGCGACTTGCACCTAGCTCGCCGACACGCCGCGGAAGCTGCCGCGGCTAGCCAGATACAGCAACAGGAGAAACCAATACGCGGCGGGCAAATTGGCGCAAGGGGACAGACGGGGCCGAAGCCAATCGCCCCTGCGCCTCCCTCGTTCGTCGACGGTGCATGTTCTTCCGGCCGGGACACGGGGCAGAGCACGAGGCACGGCGGCGTCGCGTCATTCTCGTCCGTGCCGTGGCGCAGTGGACTGTTGGTGTGTGTGGGGGAAACGGGGAGGCTTGCTGGCCGGTTCTCCTCCGTTAATCATGGGTACGGTTGTGCTCAGGCTCCGCTGCTCCTGGTATTCGTAGTCTTCGTGGTCGGCACGACGGCTTTAAAGTGCTCAGCATAGGAGCACGGCGAGAAAAAAGGCTGCTTATCCATATGCATTGTATAGCTGCGTTGCTCGCATCCATCGCTCTCTACAAACAGTATACAGTAGCATTGTGAAAAATATGATAACGTCAGCAGCTTGCTGCGTGCGGCTGTAGCGGACGAGGACGGGGGCAGATCAAGTAACGGACCAGGGCGGAGACTCCACTCCTGGAATAGCCAATCATCGAACTGGGCGGGGACACCGTCGCTTTCCGGCTCTCAATGTGAATGAACGAAGACGTGGACTAATCCCCCCCATCAGCGTTAAAGCAGCAGACAAAGAGCAAAGCGCGAGCCTAGCTAACTGTTGTTGCTGGACTTCCTTTATTTAACCCTATCTATCTTTAGGGACAAAAAGCTAAGCAAAAGGCCTCCATATGCATGGATATGCTCATCCAATATGGTTCAGTCGCCGTGCTAGCTTATCATTGACCCGTTTTAGCTAATTAAGCTGGGTGCAGACCAGCACGGCAGCTCAATTCTTATGAGCTAAGCAAACATGCATCGACATGCGCACGTAATTTTTCGATTAACAGATGGTTCTTTCTGTCAGCTAACCTCTTCTGCAGGTGCCCTGCCGCCAGTACACAACATGCGAAATGGATCCAAATCTTCTGCTGTAACGCAGAGACCGGTCCGTATGATAAACATGCATCAACATGCGCACGTAATTTTTCGATTAACGGATGGTTCTTTCGGTCAGCTAACCTCTTCTGCAGGTGCCCTGGCGCCAATACACAATATGCAGAATGGGTAATGCGGTGCCTGGCGCCAGTACACAACATGCAGAATAGATCCAAATCCTCTGTTGTAATGCAGAGACTGATCCGTATGATAAACAGTAAAATCCGGTATTGTTTATACGAGGAGTCACTATTCATTCAAGATTTACTGTTCATCAAGTGCTACTGTAGCTCTCAATTTGGATCGTTTATTTTAGATCGGACAGATGAAATTTGATCTAATTCTGTGAACAGTGCCACCTTTGCATTATGAGTTCTACGGGAGAGGACTTCAATCGATGCAGAATACAGTTCAAGTGCAATGATCCATAAGAGACGGCGGTAGTAGTGCTCTACAGCAAGTACACACACATACGCATGCACACATCTCGCAAGGTCAAGACGATAAATTCAACATGGCAGACAACCTCGGCTGGCCTTCCTTCGGAAGCAGTGGCGGAGCTTGGGCCGGAAGAGAGAAACAACTCGGAGCGGACCGAAACCGTAGTGCTACAGTGTCGCTGCAGTGTTAGAATTGAGCATTTTCCCAAGATTTCAGGGTCGGCTACAGTCTAAGCTATTACAAGCAGTAGCTACTGCTTGTTACCACCACGCGAACGACAGGCACGGCAAGACGATCGCGACAGATCCGATAGTCGATAGAACAACGTACACACACAGGATCTATATCTAAAAATAATGCATGCACTTGCTCGCATGTATGGACAGCATTCGGAGCTAAGTTTTGGCCATGCCAAATGTGGCTGTGGGATGTCCAAATCTCGCCGTTACCAGGGACCAACTGTGAAAAGGGTAGTAGTAATTCTCTCTGAATGAAAATGTTAACAGACGGTCAGTGCTTCAACTAACCGATGACAATAATTTTAAATTGATTCATAGTAGTAACCCGTGTGATTTCGTATCCTCTTTTTCTCTAGGTACAATTTGGCATATCAAACTTTTTTTTTCGCTTGTAGTAACAGCGACGACGTTGCTGGCCGCTTCTTTTACGTTGGCAGAGCGTGGTTGTGAGTTATTTGTGACACGATCCGTCGTGAAGCACCAACCGATCCCCATTTGATACGGGGACACCACTGCTTTCGCCCTTCTTGATTTTGCGGCAGAAATGCTTGGGGCATGCCTTAGGCCCTTAGCATCGTCTTTGATTCTCGTTTTGTCAGTGCTCGTGGGCCTGTGGTCGCGGTGGTGATTACTGCGTGGCGGTGGACGTCGACGTACGTGGACCCGATCCGGAACATGCCACCTGGCCTCAATGATGCGGACCAAAGTATAAAGTGGATAAACTCGACACGTAACACGCACGAGGTTGCAAATCTGAGTCGAGGGCCTCGAGGCGACGTGTAATCTCGACAGCGGATAGCCAGACACCTCATGGTCTGCTTAATCTCCGGCAGTTCCATGGTCCAAACCATTTATTTCTTTAGCTCAGAGTAGAGCACTTCTCGCGCGGCGGCCTAGGATCGCGTTACCCTCGCACAACACAAGGCCCAGCTAATGGACCCACCTACGGCTATTGGGCTAGAGGCTACCAGGGAAACGTCATTATATGGTCAGAAGTATTTGCCACGATGTGTTAGGGCAAATTTTCAGAATCGCAGCGTGAAATGGCCACTACATTGAATCTGACTTCTGCTAAGAGGAAACAAACGTCTTGTTTTTTTTTTCCCTGTGTTCTCTGCAGACTGCAGTATGAAAGAGCCCAGACACTCCGACCACCAGCCATGAAACAGGAATCAGGAAGCACGAGCTCGATCAGCGCACCAGCATCAGGGTGGTAACTGTCATGCAGATGATGCACAAGCTAGCGATTAACGCATCACGGCCAAATGCCTGCCTTAAGCCTCCCACCCCGGTGAAATGGTGAACCAGGAGATAGGCCACAATCGTCAAGGTCAGAACTGCACCACCTTGAGAACCTCTGCCAAAAGAGGATACAAGTGAATGAATTAACTATTGTTAAGAATTTGCAGTTGAACCGGTACACGTTTCACCCAGAATTACCTCAGGTTCAGAAACTGGTCAGGAGCAAGTATAACAAACAGCATTGTTGATACAAGAAGCTCCAGTTCACCACCTGTAATAGTATAATGCAATCGGCTCTAAACATCGGAGAACAAAATTTGAATTGAAGCAAATGGCAATTTGAAAAACGGGTACCAGGAATGAGGCGTAGGAAGCATACAAGAAGACCCAAGAAAGCAGTCCAACGACCGTATTCGCCCCTAAATAATAACAATGGAAACTGGTGTCAGAGAAATCTTAGGAGAATGCGATATAGATCCATTTTTTTCAGAAAGTGGTAGTAAAACTAAAGTAAAGGTGAAATGTTCTCTTTTAATTTGGCGCCTCACTTGATCCATGAGATGGCACTAGAAGGCGCTTGCAGAGCAAAGAAAGGCACGAGAACACATTTCTGTATGGATGTTCCTGTAGCAAGCATCAATGATCTGCACGGAACAAAAACAACACGATCCATATCAGAATCAGATGAAAAACAAAATTGAAATTCAACTACGTACGTAGTAGGTTTGTAGCCCCGATTCATCAAATGAAAAACATGATCCTAGGGGTGAATTGCCAAGGAGTACTCGAATGTATGTTGAACATATGAAGAGGTTTTTCGAAAACGGGGAGTATGACGGCAGCAAGCTACTCGGTCACTCACACGGCGGCCGCGACGGAGGTCCACTGCAGCGTCTCGGTGCAGTGGCGCGCGGAGTCGCCGCACAGCGCGGCGGTTCCCAGCAGGCGCCAGCACCTCGCGTGCGGCCGGCCCAGGCCGGACGGGCTCAGCGCCTTCCTGGCGCACGCCCCCCGCAGCACGAAGAACCTGCTTGACATCAAAAGAGCGAGAACGACGAAGAAGAGCCTGGAGAAGACGAAGACCCTGACGTCCACCATGTCGCCGAGAGAGAGGGGCGCAGGCAGCTCGCGGACGACGACACGGCCACAAACAAATGCGCTTCCATGTCAAACTTCCTGGCGGCGCGAACTATGCACTGCTCGATTTACAGGGCACGGTGACGAGTGGCTTTGTTGCCGTCGTCGATATGTCGGTTTCGTTGGAGTCGCTTTCGCGGCGCGCGCGCGCGGGAGAGATGGAAATGCACGGCCGGCACCCGGCAGGCCGCAGCCGAGGTGTGGCCTTTCTGCTTACTACGTACGTGCGTGGGCCGCCGATTTGTGCTGGGCTTGTACCTGAACTCGAGAGTCCGAGGAGAAAGGGCAAAATGACCACCAGCTTCGGAGTTTCATTAGTCTCCTCTCAAAATCCATTTCGGAGGTGAGATTCACCTATCAAAGTGGCGCATAAAAGAATCCCAATCCAACGAACTAGAACGCATGTGAAAAGGTTGATCGGATGAGTACATGACATCCGCCGGAAGACGGAAAAAATTCTCGCGGCGCATGCATACGCGGTGCAGAGATCTCCTCTACCATCACCTACTTCCCAACCAACCTAAGTACCACCGGTCAAGCAAAACCAGACAAGGCACATTGGCAAACAGAAATCACAAGCATACTGTACTTGTTTTCTGAAATTGCCAGGTCACACAATAATAGATTAATGGTTGTTATTTGGTCGCTGCCGTCGAAATCGAACTCTCTCAACCAGGATGACCAGCACACCTCTAACCTGATACCAGTGGCTGGTAGTCTTTGTTTGCCGAAAACTAAGCTACGCGCGCAGGCTCGGGAAGATTGACGTGCTTGCCTTGCCTCACCTTGTTAGACCACCATATTAAACCTACACAGAAAACTGCCCATACGCGGACACCAAGTGTTAGCCATCGATCGACCGACCGACAAGCTCGACGTGCCAATGGTCAACAGCTCGAGCTCCCTGCAACCTGCCGACGAATTCGTTCTGGCACCACGTCGCGGCTCCTTGCCGTAGGCTCCGAGCCGCGAGGAGGTCGAGGCCGTCATCCGTCGAGCAACGCAAGCCTCGTCGCGGATGCAAACGACGCCGATTCCAAGAACCCGGCCAGGAGCTGTAGCTCCTGCAGCAAACGACATAGCGCGAGCATCGCGTAAGCCGCGCGGCGCGGAAACTGATTGTCGAGGTTTTGATCGTCGACACAGTATCAAAATATGATATATTTTACGTATTCAATATATTCTAGTTTCAAGAGATTCAATAAGTTTTTTTACTTCATTCGAGCCACTTCAAACGATGTAATATCATACATCTAAAAAGTGAATTATCTCGATGATAATAGTACAAGAGTGAAATTCTTTTTTCGCGAGAGGATTCGAAATGGGTTGAAAATATTTGAAGCACGGATGAGAGCAGTTGCTCGTGAGAAGGGATGTAAGAACTCTGAACTGTAGTGGCCGTCGTTCGCTTTGCCCAAGCGCAGGTGTGACCCGTCGCGTCGCACGCAGCAGCGGACACTGTAACGCTTGTCCGGTACTGCTGTGTCAACTACAGTGCCGTCAAGTCTTATCCGTCGACTGCTGTAGTTCCTGCTGGAGTGTTGCTGTGGTAAATCTCATTCCGTTCCGTCAGAACAGTAGACAGTTGGCTGCTAGAGTAAATACACCATTATATTGTACCTACCTCTAAAGGTCGGTCCCTGGAGATCGGCACCTTCGTGACGATGCGGCGTTTCGCAAATCGTCACCTTAAGGGCCAGGATGCAAGCACAAAAACTGCCGTCCGACCTCTAACTCGAAGTCATACATACAAATACGAGCCATCAAATAACCAGAGTATACGATTCCGACACTGATCATGCTCTTACATTTTCTTGCGAAATAATTTTCTTACACGTTGTTCATTGTGTCGCATTGGGTCGGTCGTTGCTCCTTAAAAAAATCAGGATTTGCAGCTGGCGACAAACGGGAAATCCTCACTCGGCGGCCGCACAACGGAAAACCGGAGCTGATCGATCGAGCAGCAAAGCAACACGCCAAAGAATCCGCGTCCAGATCACACAATATACATTCCGGACGCCACCGCTGATTATATTACCTACTATATCATCAATCTGACTAATTTAGTCAATATATATATAAAGAATAATTTCCCGCTCCACGCGACGATGATTAGACACCCTTCGTTTTCCCAGCTAGAAAGGCAGCAACTGGCAAGCGACCACGATCGATCTTTCGGTCCCCTCTGTCCGTGACCTGTACGATCTCCTTATATTCTTGTTGCGCTTACGTCTCCGTGAGCAGCAGCAGAGTACTCCTACGTGCTGGCCGTGTAGCGATCATGATTAGCGAGCGATAATGGTGGGGTTCGTACTACCAACTAACTAACTACTAGCTCTAATCATCCAAGCACGCATGCAATGGGTCTAGTAGGTGCGTAATTATAAAGTTGGTTAATCGATTGATCTGCTGATTGGCAGTGTCGCCGACCTAACCTACACGGATATGGCCGCTGCTTTGGCTGTGACGCAGACGTTTGTCGAGTGACGATTATCGTAGTATCAGGGACAAAATGAACTGAAAAGGTTGGAGTTCGTGCTGCGTGATGCATGAGCGGCGGCGGACGGCGGTCTCCGTGAAGACGACGATGGGCAGGACTCAGGAGCAGGACGACGGAGGCAAGAGGCGCGCCAATGAATGTGGAAGGCCGGCGCGCGGACGCGGCGTGGCGCCGAAAGATGTTGCGTCTTGATCGCTGTCATGAGCTAGAGCGCAGTGCCATGCGTGATCCATCGGATTGTTGCCGAGCGCGGCTGGTACGAGCTGGTGCACATGAGACCGGCGTGTCACAGCACATGGAACAATGGTGTTATCTCTAGCCGTCATCTGAACGTTGACGTATCTCTAGCAGCCGTCTAAGGATCCTCTGACTAGCGGCCGTCGCTGACAATGTCCTTCTGCCCTCTGCCGAGCGGCAGAGGATCCGCGTCCCGTATCTCTATCCGTCATATCTTAGAAATGAACAAACGTCATGGTAGCAACTAAATAGATAGCACCATATCAACGATTTCTCAAAAAAGTGTGAACACACATGTTTCAAATATTAGTTGCAAAGAAAATTATAAGCCATTTTTTTATGTAAATTCGGCTAAATACAAATTTCTCCTCGTTTGAATGTCTTATGGCTTCAAAAATTATGGTTTCCACAGCCCACAGCCCTTGGACGTTTGACTTGCCCCTGCTCACCCGCCACATTCAGGCCCCAGCCAGCCAGCACTAATCCCTTTTCGCTCCCCCGTTGTTAATTCTTAGTTAACCACACCTTCCGCTTAATGGGCCCCCTCTTTTTCCTCGCCTTTTAATTCCAAACACTTAACACCTTCTCTCTCCTCACTCCGCCCTTTGCTTCCCCTTTACTCTCTCTCTCTCTCTCTCTCTTCATGTGTGCAGGTGTGCGCTGTGGTCGGCTTTCCGGCTTCTTCTCCATCGCGGCATCGCCACGGAGCAGAGGCCGATAGCCCTTAACCAGTCCCCACATTCCGGCGTCGCCGCGCGCGAGCAAGAACAGTAGGGTGCGCAGCAGGCGCCCGGTTCTTGTTTTTTCCCCTCTTGCGCGTGGGGCGGGCGGAGAGGGGGTTCGTGACGGGATTCTTGTTCAATGGGGCTTGATTGGAGGGGCTGCCGAGGTAATTCCTTCTCCCCGTCCTGTTTCTTGGCGTGGTCCAGTCCATCTCGGTTTTAAGATATTGACTTGTTCCGTGCCCCAGAATTATGTTGGCTCTTGGGATTTTTGTTGTGCTCTGGTGTCGGCAGGACCCGGAATTTCCGCACATTGTCCAGATGTTCCATGTTTTTTGGGTCCAATTCCCTGATGAATGTTGCGTTCCATATTTGCTCGTTGATTGGTTTGCTTGCTGGAGAACTCCTGTGAGGTGATGCGGAAATGATACTTTCCCTCACATAGCTCTCAAATGTGCGGATTTCTCCGAAGACAAAATTGCCCTTTTCTTTTTAGTTTTGTTCATGTGCTAGTGCTTTGGGTCCGTGAGTTGGCTAATGCACCTTTTCCTTTCTCACGCAGAAAAAGCTGTTAGGATAAGTTTGTAAATTCCTTCGTCAAATCACGACAAGATTCAGATCAGTAGAACATCTGTTGTTCATCAGACAGACCGAAAAATATGTCGTCCCCAGATAATTCTGTCAGTGAAGCACTGTCAAGAACAACGCCCGTGTTCCATTTGAAACTATGGGTCGTGATTGCAATTGGCGTTGGGATAGTGATGGCTGGTCTGCTCATCATTGCACTGTGCCTCTCGCTCAGGAGGAAGAAAAAGACAGTAAAAAGATTCGACAACGCATCACTAGCAGAGATCCCTATAGTGTCGAAGGAAATCAATGTTGACAGAGTCGATGCACAAAGTGTGCATGACAGTGAAGCGCCGCCGTTCATGCCGGTGCATGATAAGTATGCACAGATGAAAGGTGCAGGGAATTTGGCAGAGAGTAGATCTGTTGATGTCGACACATTCAGCCAGTGCAGCTCAGTTTACAACACTGAGAAGGCTGGGAGTTCGTACTCTGAGGATTACAGCAGCTCTGGGCTGGCTAGGAAAGGCAGCTCGCCATACGCCTATTCAGCTTCGCCACTGGTTGGTTTGCCTGAGCTGTCACATTTGGGATGGGGCCACTGGTTTACTTTGAGGGACTTAGAGTATGCAACCAATCGGTTTGCAAAGGTTAATGTCCTTGGAGAGGGTGGTTACGGAGTTGTCTACAAGGGACGGTTGGTGAATGGGACTGAAATTGCTGTGAAAAAGATTCTTAATAATGTGTAAGTGTACACTTGTCCTTCTGAATTACCATTATATTTAATTTAGAGCTGAATTTTGTTGTCTTGATTTGCAGAGGACAGGCAGAGAAAGAATTTAGAGTCGAAGTTGAAGCAATTGGCCATGTTCGGCATAAAAATCTGGTGCGACTTCTGGGCTACTGTGTGGAAGGGATACACAGGTGAGCTTTTGCTTTGTGTTTCTGCTCTGCTTGTTACACTTACATTCATCATGGTACATGGTAAAACCTGCTTGGGCCATCATATTTGCTCCACCTTTGGCAACTTGTTCATCAGGAATAGGCTAGACATTATTAATTTTTCACAAAGGAAAACTTGTACTCTCTACCATGTGAAGAAGTTTTTTTTGGCCCTTATTGTGCATACTGCCAGATTTATGTTTTCTTTTCCCTTGTTTTTTGTTTGCAAATTTTGATCAAAAGTGCCACTTCAAGTTTAAACTATATTAAGGGCAATATTTTTCACATAATATTTTCATTGTACATGACTTCTTCTGACTATTTTCCTGCAGGATGCTTGTTTATGAGTATGTTAACAATGGCAACCTAGAACAATGGCTTCATGGTGCTATGAGTCAACATGGTGTACTTAGTTGGGAAAACCGTACGAAGATTCTACTTGGCACTGCAAAAGCGTAAGTTTGGACTAATTTCAAATTATTTCACAGAATATTTTTTTTTAATTAACATCAGTGATTAAAATTCCTGGCCCAGTGGTAAAGCTGTTGCCTTGTGACCATGAGGTCACGGGTTCGATCCTGGAAATAGCCCTTGCAGAATTGCAGAAATGTAGGGAAAGATTGCGTACAAAAGACCAAAGTGGTCGGACCCTTCCCTGCACCCTGCGCAAGTGCACCGGGCTGCCCTTTTTTCTATAAATGATTAAAATTCACTTGACTGTTGATCGTTACATGCTAATGTTGGTGTTCCTGATCTTCAGGCTTGCATACCTTCATGAGGCTATAGACCCCAAAGTAGTACATCGAGATATCAAATCTAGTAATATCTTAATTGATGATGAATTCAACAGCAAGGTTTCTGATTTTGGGTTGGCGAAGCTTCTGAATTCTGATAAAAGCCATATCAATACAAGAGTGATGGGAACATATGGGTATAGATCATTGTGCCCTTCCTCATTTCTAATTACTTATAGTGTATTCATCGGGACTGGAATTTGCTAACTTTCTTCTCAACCTGACACCAGGTATGTTGCACCTGAATATGCTAACAGTGGGATGTTAAATGAAAAGAGTGACATTTACAGCTTTGGTGTGGTTTTGCTGGAATCTGTGACAGCAAAGGATCCAGTTGATTACAGTAAACCTGCGGATGAGGTAGTATTTTTCTTATTTTAGACAGTTGTATGATCACCAACTCTGGTGGTTCTTACACCTCTTTTGTTTGTTTCAGGTGAATCTTGTTGAGTGGCTTAAAATGATGGTTACCAATAAGAGGGTAGAGGAGGTAGTGGATCCAAATCTTGAGATTAAGCCATCAAAGCGTGCCCTTAAGCGGGCAATCTTGGTTGGTCTGAAATGTGTTGATCCTGATGCTGACAAGAGGCCAAAGATGAGTCATGTTGTCCAAATGCTTGAAGCAGTGCAAAATGCCCATCAACAGGTACTCTTCTTATCCTAACATATTTATTTGCTTCTATTATTTCCTTTTAATTAACACACCTTTTTATCCCTCTTGGAGCATAGGTTAAATGAGTAAAACTAAGCACCTTTTTCTTGTTAATGAAAGGATCAGAGGAAGCTCAGCCAGGTGGGAAGCATGGATATTGAGTCGCAGCAGTCGCTAGAGGAGGTTTCAAACAGTGCTGATGCCGGAAGCTCCAATCCTGAGCACTCGTAGAAGAAAAAGTAGGATATCTGAAGCCGTCTGATCAAAACAGCTGATTTGATACTATTTAGTAATTTATTAGAGTGGATCAGATTTACAGTTTGCATATACGGGAGGCTGCGGTAAAAATGAGTTAGAAGCAGGCTACTCGTTTTCCTTTTACCCATTTACTAGGAGTGCTTCTATATTCCCCTAAAAGAATCACCTTCTTCTCTTCTACCTTAGGATATGTGTAGTTTTCCTTTAGGGGAGCATAGAAGCATCTTCATCTATATTTATCATTTGAGTTATCAGAGGGACTAACCTCAAAAGGCATGACTATAGTTTTCGGGTTTTGTTTTCCATTGTATAGAAGCTTCATGGGTCCTCATTTTTACCATATGAAACCATAAATTTGGTGTGCAATATGATGAGCAATGCGATCCTCATTTTTTCCTGCAATGTACTCGGATCAAATGTGTTTGCAACAAGCAGGGTTCTTTGTCGGGAACAAATGTATCACACCACTTTTTTGGGATTAGTTGTAGTTGTAGTCAGTGCCTACTTGAACTAATCATTTGCGCATTTTGAGTATTACATGTCTTCATCCGTTGCTGAGAATCGAAGGCAGCTGTTTGGCCCCTCCACCTGGAGGTCAGTTAGGTTTATGTCTCTGCGCAGGATTGTGGGATGCCAATGATTGGTGCCTGCTTGGTTTGCAAGCTCTGCCACCCTCCCTATTACCCTTTTATTTTAAGGACTAGGCTAATCATTGGCAGCTGGTGATATAATGCAGAGGCCTCTTTGCATTGCATGAATTTTTCTTGAATGTTATGATTTTTTATTAAAAAAAATGCAATTTCTGTGAAAATCTTGATTTGCAGGGAGCCAAGGCGTACACACAACTTTTGATTGGCTTCCCGAGGAGCTTTTTTTATCCTGATAGCCTGCTGTACTTTCTACGAGCGCCCTTCGTGCTTCTTTTATCGTGCTCAACCCATGTTTCGTTCTCGTCCAAAACGTTTCCTGTCCTACAAGGTTCGCCCTTTCCAAAGGAAGAGTTGCAACGCACGCTATCCTCTAACATGTGCGCCCAGAGAGAGAGCTCCGACGCAAGGTTGCAGTCTTCGGACTCGCTGCTCACTGACGTGTGTACAAGGCTGTGATCCAAAATTCGAGTTTAGGATGCTCGGGAATCGACCAGAATCATGTAACTCAGTTGTTAGAATTATATTGAAAATTTTGAGGGCAAATTTATCAGTTATAACCCTTAAAATCACTCATGTAAATACATTATATCTTCTTATCTCCAATTCCAGACTTATCATAGTACTTGATTTGTGCAACTTAGCAAGGTCGCCGCCTCAGGAAATAAGAATATAATCTGCATCGGAGGCATCAGAACTCCGTGGTGAACCATGCCGGCTAAAACCTTCCCTAACCTTGCCGTGCTGTTCTGCTTCATGCTGGAACATCGAAACCAGCTGCTGGAGCTCCATCTTTCTCACTTTCACCTTATCGCTGCTAACTGGATTTTTTAACCCAAGATACAACATCCCCGCACCAACAAGGACGAGCCCGAGGAAGAAGAGAAGTCCAGCGAACAAACCAAAAGCATACGGAGTATTTTCTGCTCCCGGTATGCCATCGACATTGATTCCAAAAAGGCCAGTGATTATGGATAAAACCATGCCACCCCCACCAAAAATAGCCAAATTGTGGGTAATGCGGAGGCTTCTATCCTGGAGAAGGGAAAAGTTAATGATTCAGCCAATTAATGTCGCCGCAATAGAAATGCTCTATTTTGAATTGAAGATCGCACCACTGTTCAAACCTGTAACCATGCACGGACAGTGCTTTGTATGACATCCTGAATTGTGAACAAGCGCCCACGCACAGCTTCTTGCTCTTGCAACATGTCCCTTGTAAATTTTCTAACTCTCTGTAATATATCCCTTGCAGCATTACCCCTTAAATGTCGGAGAAGCTCAAGCAATATCTCTTCCCTTGCATGAAGTGACCATTTTACTCTGATTACCTAACAGGGAAGGTGATATTCTTACATGATCCAGTTCATAAAATGCAATCAGATATAGAAGAACATGCATAATAACCGTGTCAAAAATCTTACAAGTTTCACCATAGAATGCTACCTATAATCTCAAATATGATGTTCAGGGATACATGCATTCTAATTTTATAAATTTTGACCAATTATCCATCGATAAGGGAATATAGGTAGTATAAAGGACACAGATACTTAACATTACTATAGAATTTCCTCCAAACAAGTGGAAAAACGGGATACACATGCAACATATTCTGCAGCTAATAATTTGATCAGGGAAGGTGGCAATTGGTGAATTGCATAATTTCAAAAAGAGCATCCATGATTTAGCCACTGTTAGTCAACAGGCTTCAGATTTTGATGGTCAATGTGGAAACTATTGAGACCTATCTGATGTCTAATGCAACCAACAATGTGATGATAGATTTATATGTCAGTATTTCTATGGTACATGCAGTAGCCAGAAAAGGTCTGCTAAACCAAGGAGATGACTAGTTTATTAGTGCATTGGACATCTGATCTTATCATTCATATAGTGCCCCCAAAGATGGTAAGGCCACATCAACCACTCTGATACATTTTTAGTTATGAATTTCAATGACCATATAATACCATAACCAATAGTGACAAAACGAACTACACAGCATGCTTTACCTGTGTTGCCAACCTTCTGATTTCTTGGTTCAATATTATGCTGACAAGATTCAGATCTTCACTGTTTCTCCTGTGAATTTGATATTTAATCATGAAGGAAACTTACTCAGAGACATGGCAAGCACTGCTCATTTAATGAAGCACTGACTCATCGATTCAGATGCAATGCTATGGCAGTCGAGACGTACCAACATGCTATTGTGTTCTTCTCGGGGAAAAAAAAGAAGAGATTGTGTTCTTACCTATTCACAAATTTCAATTCGATTTCATCTGCTTCCCCAAAAATATATTTTCTGAACAACCTGGAATGATGAGGCAACAATTATCAGTAATATTTTTGCTACACACCAATATTTAGATATAAAAAGAAGAGATGGTAAGGAGTAATCAATATCCAAGATAGTGAGAGTTAAAAAAAACAACTTAGAAATAGATTGTGTGCTTTCGGGCATACTGATAAGGATAATCAAGAAGAGCGGTATGATTCCAAAAGCCAGTGTATCTCTATGCAGTAGCCTATGTGTTAGTGGCATCATCCCGCATAGCTGATACTTGCCCTCCTAGGTGGCCTATCCCAAGTTGCTTGGGACTAAAAACCATTGTTGTTGTTGTTGTTGTTGTTGTTGTAGTGGTGGTGGTGGTGTAGGTGGTCACCTAGCTGGCTAGTTTCACTTTGGTCCTCCTCACAGTGATTAACTTAAATAGGGCTCAATAGTTAATGAATTAAACCCTCCTACAATGCCATCTCATCAAAGGAGCACATAACAAAAAGTTATAATTCAAGCTAATTAATACGATCATAAATACCAATGACCTAAGTTTAAAAGAAAATGGCGGATCATAAACTATAACCTGTCATCCCATCTGGAAAGACGACTGACCAAATGGGCTATTACTTCATGAATTGATCTAGGAGTATGACTTCCACCAGCAAGAAGTAATTCCTGCGCAAATTTTAATAAGTACTCCATATATATTATATTGAGCTGAAAAAAGTACATAAACAATTAAGTTGGTACCTGCACTTCAGTCACTCCTAATACATTTATATTTGATGAAGGACCTTTGACATGCATTGCAGTTACAAGAAAATTTTGTGCTTGCCAAGACCGGAGCACAATGGGAATGTCTTCCTCCTCATTGCCTGGATCTCCAACTGACTGACCAAGAAGTTCAAATAAAAGACCTCCTGCAACTCTAACTGGGACCTGCAAAGCTAACAGAAATTTATAATAAATTTGTATGCATGTCATGGTAGCAGATTTTGTACACTCAACATTTGGCAAGCATCATCATCAGGTACTTGTTTTTTATCAGTTTAACTTACTTTACTAACATGTGACATTGTAGATTAAATATGCAGCAAAAGAGTTAGAATAAGAAAAGTCAATAAATTGTTAGTTTTGGTATCAGCCATTAGAATATAGCAACAAGGTAGACTACCTGAATATTAGTTAGTCTATGTTGAAACACTTGGTGATGTTTTAGCAATATGTAAGTAAGCTACAGCTACCCTTAACCAATTTTGTTGGCAGAAAAGACCCCGCAGCAGCAGATCGGAGAAACTAAATTAACCACTGAATTGGGGCATATGTGTTTTTTATGTCCCTACATAAAAGGTGAATATGGTAACAGCTAAGCTCAGACTCAATCGCATAGCCTTCATACAGGAACTTATTCTGAGAAAGAGTATGAATATAGATCTATATAATCAGTTGAGGAAACATAAAAGTACAATGAATAAGTTCACTAGCAACAAGAAGCAAAGTGAGGCTACATTCAAGTAATCCTAAATCAGGTACAAAAATTACAAGGAGATAACATGTAGATATACAGCTTCAAGCAAAATATTACGATGCACATGACTACAAATACCCTAAACAGGTGAGAATAAAAAACAGAACCTCATAGAGAAGGTATTTCATCCGGTCGCTTATCAGCTTGCTCTCATCTCTCAATGCAGTTCTGATGGCAGGATGCATCCAGTGAGCGCTGTTCAGCCATGCGTCAATCGAGGGATGTCCTGCAGTGACATGGCACCACCAAGTAGGCCCCACCGGACGTTGCCAATATGGCGCCGCAACCTCAGCCACTGTATAATCATCCTCGTAATCACTCATCTCCATCTCGCTCTCCCAGCTGGAGTCTGAATGAACCCTCTGGACCAGCTCTGCTATCCTACTCCACCCGATGGGCACCCATTTGTGATCCAAAATTTCCACAGCGTTCACCGCCCCACCTTTGGGCACAGAAGGATCATTACCGAACTCAGCATGATGAGGATTCTCCATCAGATTGCTCTCATCCAATTTCGGTGTTATGACCTGGTGGGCATTCCTTCTTGTGTGCTTCCTCGTGTAGGTATCAGCTCCTTTCTCCTGCCACTGCTCAATTGTCGGCCACGACTTGTGATGAGAAGGCTTCCTGTGACTCTTTATCAGCTCAAAGGCACAGATGAGCCCATCGGTCCAGAGCTCACTCCCTGGAACGTGTTCTTTCCCCATGGTTGGCTTCGTAACCCCGTCTTGCGTCTTGGACATGTTGCAGAACTGAGGTCGCTGCTGCTGCTCGTCCACTCCATTCATCGTCACTTCAGTTCTATCAATCTGTTCACCAGAAACATTTCCAGTCACTAGGGGGCACGCCAATACTGGGTTCGCGATTTCTTCAGACATGCAGCGCAGGCAGCTCGGCTTTGGTCCTGCTTTCATTGAAATAACATAGTAAAATCAGTAACATCATATATAAGGCGAAACTGTGACATCAACTAATCTAAAACAAAACTGTAACATCATCTTATTATCCTATCCATGAGGCAATTTAGGGAACTGCAAACCAAAAGCGACGCATAAGTAGTAAACCGAAACTGCAGAAACTTGGGGCAATGACAAGCCCCCAGCCGGACAAAATCAGATCGCGACGCCGTGCTAGCAGCCTAGCACCAGCACCAAACCTTGCCCGAGTTTAGAGGGCAGGCCCCCCAGCCCCTACGCGAGTTGTTGAGTGTGATGAGCTAGCACCGCGGACGAGAAGAGCCGAAGAGATTCGAAGATAGCGGCGGGGAAGATGCGGAGGCGGAGAGGCGCTCACCGGAGGAAGACACGTCGGCGAGGGACCGGGACGCGGGTGCCGGAGCGGTCGACGTGACGGGACCCGCGGGGAGTGCAGTGGGGGCTTCCAGAATTGATGCGGGTCGCTGTCACCTGCCTATCGTGGATTCGTGGTTGCCCTTTTTTCTCTTGTCCGTTTCTGTGCTTGCCTCGTGTCGGCTGCCGATGCTGTTCACTGACTGCAATCAGCGTGGCAGCAATCGAGGCCCTTCACGTTCTCTCGCTCCGCGCCCGCGGGGAAGGGCACGGGCCGAGTGCGTGGGCGGCGGCGACTTTCCTTGCTCTCCTCGCCAGAGCCCGCCGACGCCGCTGCTCTCGGAGATCTCCCTCCTCGGCGACCGGCGTCCCGTCGTTCCGGTGGATCCAACAATGGGTGCTTCTAAGATTGCGCACTTGTTGGCGAGATAAACCAATAAGGCTCAGTTGGTCAAGAACAGGACTGATTTCAAACACGACGGTACGAATTTCGTAGCCGCAAATAACGGAACGCCTTAAGAATAGTACTAGTAATTCACATGAGCTGCAGCTCGCTAGCCTCATCGTAGCCCGGAAGCTTGAGTGACGATCAGTTGTTCACAAGGAAGGCCACTCCTTGTGTGGCCTGGGGACACACCAGAAGCTGTTTCCAGAACGGTATTAGTTTAACTGCATTCAGTTTTTAGTTACAGCCACTGTGTTGGTTCCGATGCTACTTCCAGATCTGTGTTGTTTTAAACTGCATTCTATAAATCGGCTGCCGCTCCAAGTCCCAAGTGTTCGCTATGCTACTTCGAGAGAATGCTCGCTCTGCAGAGGCCTGCGTTGACGCTTCAGTATTAGTAGATGCGAGCAACCCCTCGAGTCTGCCCGAGCATCAACTTTGTTCCGCTGATCTGTTCATCTCACCCTGCGAGAGAGATCAAAAATTTATGAGACACTTATGTGGATCACTAGGGCCTTCCCATGCAACAAGCATATGCATGACACATGGAGACATATCTACTAGGAGTAGGAAGATACAATCAATAGAATGCAACGCGTTGTGCAAAAATCTTGCCTCTGAGTTTCGTGAAGAACCACTGTGTGACTCTTCTTTTTAAAATAGTTCATTTTATGAATCTATATGACTTACCCACTATCATACTTCAGAGTTCCAATTATGTTCTGCCAACAAGCTACAGATAATTCTATATTTTTGGACCAAGTATACTTAACACTGGTAATCATACATTTACACCTAACCAGAATCCAGATACAGATAGATTATCACCTATTGCCAAATGTGAGAAAAATCAGTTTGTCAGTAATTTCTTTCTAATGTTACAAGGGAAATGTTGAAGTTGCAGAATACAAAATGATGCAAAACAGTAAGAACTAAGAAACATAAATGAACCTTTGTTCTGTGTGAGGAGCTTCCAAAAAAAAAAAAAAAAGCTTCACTCAGCTTAGAGCCTTAATTCGGCATTGTGAAAGGTTCTCTCTGGCTTCATTGAAATCTGTCATATGAAGGAAAATTAGCAGATGGACTACAAACTAGTGTAACAATAGAAATCAGGTGAATTCAAATAGTACCAGGAAGACGTTCATAATCTGGTTCTATTCCATTTCCATTGATATCTTTGTGATTCGGTGTCACATATTTGCCAACTGTGACGACAATACCAGAACCATCATGAAGTTCAAATACAGATTGGATTAGTCCCTGCAAGATCCCAGAAATGAGTTGCATACAAAAGAAGGGACACAATGTACTCTGTCCATAAAAGGCACTGGAATAGTATGCCTATTGGGTAGATCAAACCTTGCCAAAAGTCCTTTCACCAACAAGAACAGCTTTGCAATTGTCATGAAGTGCTGAAGCAACCTAGAAAAATTGTTCATATCTCAGTAAGACTTTTCTATTACCATTATAATCTGAGACAAAAATGTGTACTTACTATTTCACTGGCACTTGCTGTCCTATTATTCACCAGTAACTGTGTCAGAAGATAAACAAGTGAGGATAATACTGGAAGTTTCTAAGCCACGTAAGAAGGGATTCTGTTCGCTGGTGATTCTAGTGGCTTGGTGGTTATGGAAGCATAGGAATGATTGTGTGTTTGAGGGTGCCTCGCCTAATGTTCCAAAGCTACTTCAAATTATTAAGGATGAGGCGAGGTTGTGGGGTTTTGCTGGTGCGGCAGGGCTGTCTGGTATTTGGCAGTAGTGCTGGTCGTGTGTGTGTGGTCCGGTTGTTGGCCTTTAGTGCTGTTTGTGCCTGAGGTCATTTTGTAAACTTTGGTGTTCTGATTAATGTTGGATCTTGTCTTCTTCTTAATATAATGATGTGCAGTTCTCCTGCATGTTCGAGAAAAAAGGATAATACTGGGAGTTTCATTGCAGATATGTAACATGGCATGATGCAGATCAAATTTCAAATGATATTAGTAGCCACTAGATAATCTCTAGAGCAAATAATATATATAGTGTCATTTATAACATAAATTATCAAAATGTGCAAAAACAGAGGAAACATGGATGCGAATATATACTCTAAACCTTCAGGATTTTCACAATGTGAAGTTGGGTATAGCAAAGTATCAAAATAAATCAAATTCCGTCAAAGATCGTTTATCAACTTTATTTGGTTACGAGCATGAGTAAATGTAGCTCTTTGAGACTTTTTGTTGCACAGCTCAGAGAAAGATTTAAGATTAGCACTTGCTTTACATTTCTTGGAACTATAATCCTCCTTCTTTAAGTGTTTTGAGATATTTATATCACCATGGCATTACTATGAGACGAATAGCAACCGATTAGTTCATAGGTCACCAGGTTCTTTTGCATACCATGAGCGGAGTAGTAACCAAAGGTTCGCTTTCAGCAACAATGGTGTTCTGGACTTGGCGATCACGGCCAGCAGTATAGATGACCTGAACAATTCCGAAAGGACGTGAATATTGAATTTTTCTCAAATACTTTGTTGGCAATATACGAAACAAATTAGTAGAAACATTTTAAGAATTCAAATGACCGAAGACCCACAATCTCTTTTAATATGTATCAGATGAGTATTAAAATTCTGAAGTTTGGCTCACTGTTTATGAAACTACTTTTAACTGAAACCAACTTTTGTAACTTATATGATTTAAAGAAATATATGATTGAAAAAAGTTACTATAGTTCAATAAGTTCTTTCTTTATATGGATAAAAAGGATGGCAGTCTTGATCAATTATGTGAACCCACACAAATATGGCTAGAGAAGAAAAAATGCAATAATGTTAAGTGTCTCAATATGGCTGCAAAAACAAAAAATAAAATATGGAGCAATGCAACATCCTTACTGTGTCTCCTTTGTTCAGAAAGAGCTTTGCAGTCTCTATTCCAGCCTTCAAGACAAAAGCAAAACAAGATATATGTAAGCTCATATTCTCACCATTCAAAAAGATTAAAACTTGTCAGTTTCTTTCATATGAAATACAGACGATATTAAAGCTTCTGAGTATATGTCTAATAATATTATGAAGTTGTAGCTTCTAGACGATCAAAGGCAAGCATGTCATGTTATATAACAGAGGAAAAAGGATGGCATACCTGCACTAGTCCACCAAGATTGTCCCTCAAATCCAAAACGAAATATGAGGCACCTGAATTTTGTAGACGTTTTAGTGCTGCAAAGAGAGAAGCTATGTTAAACAAAGGGAGCAACCCAAACTCCAGCAGTTATCATGAAAAGAAATAAATATATACAGGCATTCGACAATGACATTGCTAACATGGCAATATTATATATTAAAAAACATAAACAAGCTGGTTCAAAAACCAGATTCTGCAAAAATCAAAAGATGATAAGGTTTACAAACCAGTAACACACCACTAACCAAATCTTTTTTAGCCACTGCATTGAACTCTTTAATGTGAATATATCCTACGGACAAATCTTCGCTCTCTCTTTTCTCCAACCGATAGAAAACTGGACTTCGAGCAACCATTTGTCTCTGCACCTTCATTGACTCTATAGGGCCACACTGACCGTGCTTAACCTGAACATAATATAGATTTAATAGTAAAATGACGTTTGGGATAATCCAGATACAAGTATATGTTAGACTGTCTATTACCTTGAGTGTAACAAATGTGTCCTTTGGACCTTGCAGCATGGATGAAGCATCAAATGCAGATTTACCCCTTACATCAATGCCATTGACTGACAAAAGCTCATCACCCTGATAAGAGATAAAGATAAAATAAAAAGAAAGGATAAGTCAAACGCTGAATGTAAGTATTCATATGAAGTTTGAGTGCTCCGCCATGTCAGAGTATTACATCAAGATTCATTGGCAGAAGAACAGAACAAGCTATCAGTTCTGTTTGTCTACTTATGAAAAGAAAATTTCATATGAAAATCAGACAAAGTTTCAATTAAGATCTAAATAGTATAGTTGATACCTGTCTAACACCAGCAGAGTAAGCAGGCCCATCTAATAGCAGCCCTAATACCACCAACTTGAAAGAGCCACTGTCGTCAGGAATCTCCCTCAAGTTTAATCCAATACCCGTCATATCATATTTTGACATCTTTGAAAACTTTAACATATCCATTTAACACATGCAAATAATACCAAAACTGCAATATAGTTAGAACATGTATGCCAACAAACATAAGCAAGTGTTAAATAATGTGAAACATATGGTCTTGTATTACTTTATTGTTGAAAGAGAGAAGGAACATGATATGACATAATGGCAAGTGTTACTTTATTGCTAAATTATAGTAATAGGGTTTACTGGTTACTTATAAATCCACATGACTGTACCATGCACAACTAGCATTAATTGCCACTGTTTCTAATCTACACCTGTGAAGAAAAATTTCTTTGTCCAATGATTGTTCATGTTCACTTGGTAAATACTCTGTATAATTTACCATACTGGAAATTATTGTTCGAATTGGTAAGCATTACTGTTGACATTAAGAAAGAGAAGAAATTTCCAAGAGCTAATTAGGTTGGATGAGTGAATGCCAAGTTAATATGTTCGATAGCTAGCCACCTGTAATGAACTTACTTCTGAGGGAGATAAGAACCTTGTATACGGATCACCTAGGCTAGCTAGCATTTTCTGAATAATATCATGGGCCTTTGCGCGGGACTTGATAGTGCCTTGGAGAATATCCTGCTTCCTTTGCTGCATTGAATCAAAATTAACTATCAATCCACGGTGAACGCAATGCCCGACTAGTAGACAAAGCAACTGAAGATTCTGAATGAATTCAGTGTCACAAACTGAAGGTGCATAACTGAAATAAAGAAATGCACAGCCATCAACAATAATGCCGCGAGAAAAAAAACTCACAATCCACAACTCCGGAGACCAGGGGCGGCTGCCTGCGTCGGGAAGGAAGCTCTCGTTGACCACCTCCCACGCCTCCTCCACGAGCTGCTCGTTCGTCACCGCCTCGCCCCTCACATCCTCCACCACTGGCGCGCCCCCGTCTCTGCACACCTCGGGGGGCTGCGGGGCCGCCAGCACAGCCGTGCCCGCGGCGTCGCCGACGAGCAGGGAGACCGAGACCGCAACTGCCGCGGCCGCCGAGCGGACGGCGTCTGAGAACGGGAGGGCGCACGGCGGCCGCCTGGTCCCGCGGCCTGAGCCAGGGCTCACTCGCCATTGCGGCGCCGGCGCCGGCGGCGCGTAGGAGAGCGGCCGCATGGTGGTGCGCGGCTCTTCCCAGTGCTAGACTGCTGGGCAGAGGGAGGGGCAATGGAAAGTTTCAGGTTATCATTAGCGGTGGGATTTTCTCTGGAGTGGATGATGATGACGACGTGGGAAGACGTCTACGGTGGGCTGACGGGCTGAGAGGTGGGCGCCTGTCCTGTCGGCTCGCCTGACTGCCAGCAGAAGCCATGAGTGAAGGCAGGGGAAGAGGAATTTTGGGCGGCCTCTTTTTCGCTTTTCTTTTGCGCGAATTAATTATTTCTTCTTTATTCCTTTTTTTGGTACGCAAGTTTTTGGCGCTACAAATTGTGTAGGAGTATCATGTATCATGGATTTGTGTAATAACTTATTTTCTTTTAAATTAGCTAGGATAAAAAATTTTATTTTAAAATAAATTAGGTTTACGTAAAAATTTCGAATGCTCGAACCAATTATTCCAACACTTCAGTTTTTTTTACTACTCCAGTTACACCTGTTTGGATGACTGGAAATTTTTAGTTTCACGTTTGAGTAAAATGGTAGACAGATGATCAACCATCAAACATTTTAAAATCGATTAATTTTGTCTAGACATTGTTTAATTCAGTTTAAATAATGTTTAGACCTAGATGAGGGTAGACGTTTAGCATTTAAATGCCGCCGCTTAGTTTCGTTTAGGAAAATATGGCTTGTTTGAATAGCACCTAGGGTTTTGTTAATCATAGGTCTTATATGAGATGTTAAACTCGTTTGATCGTCTTTTGTTTTATGCTGTTCTCTTTTGTTTTTTGCCCATCTCTGTTTATTTTGATATTATTTTCTTAAATGAAAAGGCAGGCAATTAGCAAGATGATTATGATTTTCAATATAATTGGCACATAGATTAGATGATGCTAAGTACTTTGTGACCGTCCATTGTGGACTGAACCTAACCATTAGAGTGCACCATAGAAACTGATTAGACTTTTAAGTTCACCTTTATTTTTTATTTGTTCGTTCATCGGAATAACAGTCTACAAATAGCTACACTTGTTTAAGATATCAGTATGAACTAGGAAAAAGAAAAATAATTCCACAACGAAGGCGATGATAAATTCAAAAATCAAATGCTTACTCCTCTAAATAAAAATAATTTAAAATAAGAGGAAGTAGCAAATAATTGAAGCTTAACACACAGGAAGTAACAAACATCTAGACGTAAGCAGTGTTCTCCTAGCAAGAATCTATAGCAACCAAATTTGGAAACTCCAACCTAACTTGCCACTACGGGTGCGTGCAGGCTAGGTTCACTGCCACCTAAATTTTCCTTTCCCGTGAAAACCCGGGAACCAAACAAAAAGATCGCAAGAATCTCACTGACTTCCCATCGGCCACGCACGCCCATCCGAAATGCCCAAACATCTTGTACTCCCTCTCTATCACTGACAAGGTGCCTCCACGTCAGGATAACACCGAGCCACGCCGGTCGAATCGGGGGATGACGCGTGGGGCCGAGGAATAATTTGCCCCACATGCTAGCCTCGGGGCGGAACTTTCCCGTCCCTGTTCGCGAGGACTCGCCCACTCGAAGCGGGAATCCTGTGCATGTTACGATTACGTGACATGGACCTAACCTCCGAGGCACGGCGACCAAGTCTGGGCCCCGCAGGACGTGAACCTGAACTGTCAGTGCGACGAGTGGCTTAGTGGCTTCAGGGGGTTCAACGTCTGTGCGACAAGTGGGCACGGCGTGGATAGACGAGAGGAAGCGCGGCGCGCGGGCAAAAAAATGGGACTTGTTTTTTTAATCCATTTCTTCCCGGCCGAAGGGCATCGAGGTGAGGGGTATATAAAGGTAGGCGAGGGGGAGGCAGGGAGGGTATTGGAATTTTGGCCGCCGCTGTGTTTGCGTTGGCTTGGGTGGGGGGAGGAAGCGGAAGCAGCGGAAAGCCGAGACGAAGCGGGGAGGCGACGCCGCTGCCGGCCCCAGCGCGCCCGCACCACTCGCTCAGCCCGCGAATCGCCGCGTCGTGGGACCCAGTTTGGCGGCGGACGCGGGGGTTCCCAGCGCGGGGTTCATCTGGTGAGGATGAGTGGTGGCGGCGGCAACGGCGGCTCGAGGGGGGCGGCGGGCCCGGTGCCGGCGTCCGCGAGGAAGCTGGTGCAGGGGCTGAAGGAGATCGTGAACAGCCCCGACGCGGAGATCTACGCGGCGCTAAGGGAGTGCGGCATGGACCCTGATGAGGCGGTCAGCCGCCTCCTCTCCCAAGGTCTCCCCATCTCGCGCCGCTCCCTTTTCCCTCCCTGTTTCGGTCGCGTCGTTTCGTTCTGTCTTTGGCTCGTTGCTGTGGGGCGCGCGCGGCTCGTGTTGTTTGACTTGATTGGATGAGTGACCGCTCCCTCTCGCGCGCCTTTTCTTCTCGTTCTAGTTTTGGAGATTTGCAGTGATTTGTTGTTGCTTCGGTGGTGTTGGGGTGCTAATATACTCCGGGCTTGTGGCATCTGGCTAGTCTTTTTTTTTTTTCATTTCGGATTGATTTTGCAATGATTTGTTCTTCTGTTTAGAAGAATTTACTTATTGAGGCATTTGGATTTGGTGTATAAGGGCTATTTGCAGCATCCGGTTTTCATGATGTTCTGAATGACTTTTTGGTTGCTGTGCTTTCTTAGTTCAGTAACTAATTGACGTATAAGAGAAAACAACAATCGTTTAGTTATAGATTTGTTGTGTTAGGTTTAGCTTCTGAGTCTGCAAGAGGTCTATCATTGACATGCCTGGATTTCAATGAACTAGAACAGTATGTTACTTGGCCTCGCCTTCTTGTGTTTGGACTGTTGATAGACTGAGGCCCCCTTTGGATCGCAGGAAAAATGACTGAATCCTACATTTTTTTTCTCTGCGAAATTGAACTGATTCCTGCAAAATTCTTGTGCGATTCCTGAGAAATTCCTGCATTCGAAAGGAGGTCTGAGACTGTCAATTACTTGCTTCAGGAAATAGGATAAAGTTCATTTAATCATGTGCTTCTCCATTGTTACATGGATTAAATCGATGAGGTAAATGAGTATATGGGCCTTAAGGAATGAAATGAGAAACACTTAATTTATGAGATGGCCAGAAAGGCAAAGGTACTACGCTATGGGAGATGCAAGGCACTGATCATTAGAGTATCATACTAGATTATACTCCCTCTGTCCCAAATTATAAGTCACTTTGAACTCTTCAAAGTTTTCTAAATTATAAGTCGTTCTCACTTCCCGAGACAACTTTTTCTCTTCCCAACACATCTTCATCTCCAGTCTATCTCTCTTCTCCTCGTTTTCAGAACATCTCACATTTTCCACTTTTCTTAATTCCTGTGCCTAGACCCAAAACGACTTATAAAAAGAGATGGAGAGAGTATCAAATTAGTTTGAGGCCCTATGTTTTAATATTAATCACTTGTTTTGTTATGATAGAGTGAATCCAGAAACTCCAAAAAAAGTGTTGCCAAAATGAAACCATTTCCACCTGGTTCAAAAATGAATATGTGATTCTAGTCAAATACATTTAAATCTGTTGTGCAATGAACTTATGTGAGAAACATTATACAAATATACATTTGTTGAAACATATATTTTTGTGCCTGGATTTTCTTGAGCAACAGTCCCTGAAAACATTCGATAATTTAACATTGGGAAAGGAGGAAGGGAATTTGGAGCTAATTTTGGTAGCACTTCAGCTCCAAGAATTATTGGAGCTAGTCACCCTAGCTCCTAAAAGATTGGCTGGGGATGTGGGTAGAATGATGTTCTTTGATTGAGTCTTCTTGTTCCTATCTTGGGTAAAATAAGTAATTTAAATAACTTTTTAATGTAACTAATTCGAAATCATGCATGGATCTCATGCCTAAAGCTCTACCCAACACAAATTTAGTTTTGTGATTTCAATGTCTTCTATCTCTGGCAGAACATGGATAAACTTGCAATGCTTTGAGAATACATTTGCTTTGGAATGAGTATTATTGTGGGCCTGCCTTGTGCTTGAAGCCTTTAACATGCCATAAGCATTACCCTAGATTTCATTAAGAACACATGTTGTCTTCGTTAAAGGGTTACACCTTGTCAACACATCCAAATCATATTTATATCTGGAGGTTTGCTCTTCTGCTTCCTGTTTGGGAACAACAGGCTAAAGTAATGATTATGGTATGATATTCATTTTGATGCTGATGAAGTTAACGAGTGCAGGGTAACCGCGTGAACCTTAGTTATGTTTCTTAATCTCAATTTTGACTGTTGCACAACTTATTTACATGCAAGAAGTTAGTGTTTAACTTTCACATATATTATTTGGGGAACCTGTGTGTCTTCTCGATGTTTGTAGAAGAAAATTAAATGCTATTCAGTTACTGCATTTTATGCAGCGTTGCGTCCTCTCTTTTGTTCCCTTTGTTAGTTATTGTGGACTTCATATCTTGCTTGCCCCAACTTGCTTGGGACTAGAATGTTTTGTTGTTGCTAGTGTTGTAATTAGAGTGAATTGGAGCCCCATTTAAACAAATGTTTGAATTTCATTAACGTCTGTCTGCATATTTGTGGCATAATCTGGATGGGATAATTTTGGGATATGGTTATTGCAACTGAAAAGAGTCCATTGTATTGATTTGTTCTTTGAAGTGGTTCTTATTTTTCTCTCATAATTGGTACCTCACATTGCACATCTGACTACAGATACATTTCAAGAGGTAAAGAGCAAACGTGATAAGAAAAAAGAGGTTAGTCCACTATGAATTTTCTTTTGAAGAGTCTAATGTTCATGGTAACTGCAGCTCTGTGGTAGCCAACTTTTATTCTGTGTCCCTAGAGAACATTTTGCTGATAAAATTTTCGGTCGTATCCTCATTTAGCGTTGCCATTAAAAATACAAACGTCTAACTTACATTATGTTGCATACATTGCTCTGTTTCACTGGATATGCAGAGTCAAAAACAACCGAGCCACATTTAAGTTTCGTGGCTGATTATTGATCTTTTTGTTTTAATGGCTTGCATATACAAACTCATTCTCTTAACAACTGCTCTACTGCATTATGCTTAGCCTTGAGAACTTACATCAGTATTTTCTGCAATTTTACGAAGGTTAAAGAAACACCTGAGCCAAGATCTCGAGGAACAGCTAACTCGAACAATCGAGCCATCAGAGGTGGTGCAGACCGTGCTGGACGAAGCAGTTTATTTCAGTCTGGATCAAGTGGTACTGGTAAGTTTTAATAAAAACTGTGTCAAATGACTCAATGGGTCATGAGTGTTTATATTTCTCACTTTGCATATTCAATTCAACCAGATTATGCAGGTTCAAGGTCATCAATATTGGCACCATCTGTGCCAGCATCCAATTCGAGCCTGAAGCAAACAGTTCCAAGGTAACAAAGGTTCTATCATTGTTCTTGATGGATTTGATTGCTTTGTATGAAGTACCAATAAGTAGTCTGTTTTGTTTTTGCTGAAGCAGTTTGCCTGCAAGCAAAGGTCTGGATTTTAATGGATCAATTGGAGCACCACAATCATCATCTGGAATTCAGAGCAGTTGGTGTGGGGTTCCTGGTCAGATGTCAATGGCTGATATAGTGAAAATGGGAAGACCTCAAGTACGGTCTTCAAGCAAGCAGATGTCCCCAACAGACGTATCATATGCTGCTAAAAACCAAAACTCAAAACAAACTGCAGGTACTGCAACACCAACAACTTTTGACCAAGGATTTCCTGCTCTTCCAGATCATGTTCCTCAGACTGCGAAGTCTAGTCACGCTCTGGCTGAAAACCACCAAACACATGAGAATAGTTGGTTGCCACAAGAAGAGCTAGCACCAGGAACTCAATCAACTGGCATTGAGGCATCTGGGGACCCATCACTATCTGTGGCATCATTAGACTCATCATTGTTGGTCACTAATGCCACTAACACACAAGAAAATTCGCATGCAGAAGAAAGCAGCTCACCTGAGGTTAAATCAGCGGTACTGTCAGAGAGACACTTAGAAGTTCTTGAGCTGAACAATCAATTCAACGATGGATTACAAAAATCAAGTATGTACCAACCTGAAGTGCATTCCTATGTTTATGATGAAGGTTAGTACTAGGGCAAAAGTCACTATGCACATTTGTACTAGGGCAATCTTTAGCAAGAATTGAAGCATATGATTTAGTGGGTACCCAAGGCCTGATTGTGAATGGCCTGGCTTTGCACAAAAAACTACTCAACCTTTTCAAATCGTGCAGTCCTGTTCTTTCTGCCTTGAATCTTGTGCTGTTTTGAAGTGGACAATGTAGAAAAGAGACCACTGTTATGGAAAGAGTAATCAACAATGGGATGCATAGCGAAAGTGCTGTTTGCTTCTTTATTCAGAGATCTTAAATTGTCATGTCTGAATAGATGCAATTGCAATCGATATAAGGGTCTTCTTAGTTGCTGTTAGTTTATGTTAAAAAAAAGTGCAGCCTGGTGTATGTCGATCCTGGTTGCGCGGGGTCCGAGGAAGGGTCCAACCACTTTGATGCTGTTAATTTATGGTCTGACATTAAAATCAATGTAGTTGATGTAATGGGCTGGAATAAAGAATATTAGTACTTCATAATCATAGTTGCATACTCACATGGAACATGACATCAAGCATGCTTGAGTATTAATTTAGATGCATGACATCTTCATATATTATTTGGTCTGGTTAATGTCACAAGTGACTCCAAACCTGTCATTCTGTGACATTTGAACTTTCAATTACGTGAAGCAACATTACATTCCATATATAGGAATGATTATGTTCCTTGGCTGTGGATGCCACGTACATGATTACATTCCGTACCTTTGGCTTGAAATGGTTCATCTATCCCCTTTTTCTCTGCAGCTAATGTTTCTGGGGTTACCGCGGAATCAGCCTCGGTGAAATTCCAGCAGCTAAGCATACAAAACGAAGATATAGGTGCAACTAAGTTTGCTGAAGAAAATCCTGCAGTTATACTGCCTGACCATCTAGAAGTTGCAAATGCCGACTGTGCTCATTTGAGCTTTGGTAGTTTTGAATCGGGTGCCTTTTCTGGGTTGCTTTCATCAAATGCTCCTCAAAACAATCTGGAGGAGGAGCAGGAGGAGGAGGAGGTTCCAATTCCAGCTGAATCCCAATCAGTTAATCAAGCAGATGTCAGGTTGAATTTTTTTCCTACTAATCTTCCATTTCATGTCAACAAAGGTACTGCTTCTGATGCCTCCTTCCATGCAGCAATCAAGATTACTACGTTAAAAATGCTATAAATTCTTCAGTGAATGAGGATGTCAAGAGGAGAATTGGTGCAAACATGGAGTATGTCGATGCACCTTCAATTTCAGAGCCTGATGTAGTGAGGCAGGGTGCCCTAGATGTGCCTGGTCTGGAATATAATCTGCCATCAGTCTCTAACCATGCATATTCAAACACAATACAACCAAACACAGTTGATGACTTACAAGGAAATACACAAGCACATCTTTCCACTTTTTCAAGCTTACTGGTATGCTTTCAATTTTCAGATATATAATTGAAATTTCTATAAATTTAAAGAATTAGGATTTTTTTTTTTTACAGATATAGCATTTGCTTTTCTTTTATTTGACACCTTGATGGTAGCACAGGTATAATTGTCCATTGTTTTTCTTGTGATGAATTTATATGATATTATGATTGGCTGTTTAGCTTTTCTAGACAAACATAATTGCTATTGATTTTATCAATTTTTATTGCATGGGGTGTCACATATTTGTTCTACTTTGTCAATCTTCTTTTTATATATTAATTTTAATATATAAAATGTCAGTCTGCTTGGTCAACTCTGTTTATTGAAGATGCTTTCTTTTTTATATATTAATATAATACATAAAATGTCAGCCTGCTTGGTCAACAATGTTTAGCAGAAGACATTTGATTTTTCATTCTCTGTTGGTTGGCAACTTTGTCAATGTCCTGATGTGCAATGTTGATTGTTGACGAAGAAAATTGAAATTGAATCAGTCCTCCAAAAACTCAGTAGAAGACTTCTTAAAGCAAACACTGGAATGATCTGACATATTTATGTTATATTTCTTGGATACTTTCATACTGTTGTTTTGTTGCCTTTTTGAGTTCGTATTTTCATTCTGCTTGTTTATTCTTGCAGCAAGGAAATACTCTACCCAATAACTTGCCGGGTTCAAATCTTAGCCCTCTTCGGGATTTTGACTTTTCACAGTTAATCCAATCACAGTCAGCTACAAAATATAACCCACCTGTAGCAACTAATAATTTGCCAGCAATCTCCATGCAAGAGGTAATTCAAGCACTTGTTACATTTCTGCATTATTTTTTTTACTGATTTTTAAATTATGGAGATACGGAACAAATGGTGTATTTTTTGGCACATTTATTTTTATTTTTTTTTATTATCCTGCACTGAATGTCCAAGTGAAAGAAAGGTTATGATTCTTGTTATGGGCTATGGCGCCCCAGCCCAAGGAGGCGCACAAGAGGCTGTTTTAGGGTTTGTTAGCTTAAAGATTAGGTTGTTTAGGGTTTGTTAGATTAAAGATTAGGTTGTTTAGGGTTTGTTAGGATAAAGATTAGGTTGATTAAAGTTTGTTTAGGGTTGTTTAGCTCTGCTGCCTATATAAAGCAGGTAGGAGATTCATTGAGGGTAAGCAAAAAAGAAGTTGATCTTTCTACGGGGGGAAGATTATCTTTAACTGTAGCCGTGGCCGGAAACGTGTCCCAGCCCGGTGGATCCTCTTCCACAACAATTCTGCACTTATATATAATGATAGAATCAGTTTTGTGTTGTGACTCCTTAACAGGAATATTTTTGGAGATTTTTCAATTATTAGCATCAAATACGTCGACCTTTCAATCCTTACCACTCAATTCGTAAACCTTTCATTTAGAGCCACTAAATATGTTTTTCACTTCAAAACATACCATTCCTTTGAAATTTTAACATTTTTTTATTGCTTTTTATTGTGTTATTACATTGTGTAATAATGTATTATATTTATTATATTATGTTTATTATACTATTAGCATCACTTGAGCTCATATTATATTTATTTCAACATAATATAAAACTGTAAAAATAATTAAAAAAAATATGAAAAATGGTATGTTTTGAAGTGAAAAATGTATTTAGTGGCTCCAAATGAAAGGTTTATGAATTGAGTGGTAAGGATTGAAAGGTCGACGTATTTGGTGGTAAGAATTGAAAATTCTCATATTTTTGACATTCTTAAGAGCTAATGTTGGCCATTCTCTCTATAATGTTATTTAATTGTATTCGTGGATTTGATTGCATGATTTTGTTCTTTTTGCATGTCTATGGAAGTTCGTAGCATGTTTATTGATTGAATCATGCTTATGTAAACTTGTAAACACTACTTAGTATTTATTTTGTTAGAGCCAGATGGTTGTTCTCATTTTGATCTCACGTGCTAATATGTTGATGCCAATCTATTGCTGTATTAACATTTATTTCTTATTTGTGGGTTTCATTTTATTGAATTTTCTCCAGGCTTTGAAACAAGGCTTCCCCAACACTCAGTTGACGCAGAATCTTCCCAGTACAAGCATTCCATCAGGGCTTCCACTCCCTCAACAATTGCCTGTACATCCATATCCTCAGCCAGCACTACCAATTGGTCCTTTTGCTAGCCTGGTTGGCTATCAATACTTGCCTCAGAACTTCTACTTGTCATCAGCAGCCTTCCAGCAAGCATACTCAAATAATGGACCTTTTCATCAGTCGGCTGCTCCTACTGTGCCTGGAGCAGGTATGAAATATTCAATGCCACAATATAAGAGCAGCACGCCTGCTATGAGCCTACCGCAGCCATCATCACTCTCAAGTTATGGAGGGTTTGGAAGCGCAAGTAATGTACCTGGAAATTTCAGCCTAAATCAGGGTGCCTCAGTGTCCACAACTATGGGTTTCGATGAAGCTTTAGGCACACAGTTCAAAGAGCCCAATCACTATGCTACGCTGCAACAGGTGATGATTCCTTCGTGCTCCTCTATATTCAGAAAATCTGGTTCTCTAACCTTGTTTTGGCTGCTACATATTCTCGCGCAAATATTTTGGTTACTCAATTTTGAGATGTTTTTTATATATAATATTTCAGAGTGATAGCTCGGCAATGTGGCCTCATGGAGCTGCTGGTTCGAGAGCAATTTCCACAGTTCCACCCAGCAATTTCCATGGTTTCCAGGGACAAAGTCAGCAGGGTGGCTTTCGCCAGGCCCAACAGCCCTCTCAGTATGGTGGCCTTGGGTACCCAAACTTCTATCAGTCCCAAGCCGGTCTGCCACAGGAGCATCGCCAAAACCCTATGGAGGGAAGCTTGAACAATCCACAGGCAGCACCATCCCAGCCATCACATCAGCTCTGGCAGCACACATACTAAAGTTTGTACTCTTGGGAGAAAACTCAGTGCCAGATTACCTTTGTGCCTTGCACCTTGCGCCATGAAGCTAGCAGACTAGCCGAGTTGCCGTCTTGAGCGCTGCTGAGCAGAGCATGGTGCATCCAACAGCATTGAAGCTTGTTTTTTCTTGATATCGTGCGTTTCCGGGACTAATTTTGGCTGTTTTTATTTTTACTTGATAGTGAGTGATGTTGCGGAGGTATCTTGTAACGAAGTCCTAACTCGTCTAACAAATCTGCTTCTCATGCCCTGTAATGTGCCCCTTTTTTTGTTCTGATGCCCTTGCAGCTTCCATATCTTGGTGCTAAATTTGAATTGTATATATGCCTATCCACTGCAGCCTTGCTGCAGATTTTCCTGAAGATTTTGAGGATCAGTTTCCTGATGATGGGTGGTGCTACCAATTTATCATGTGCCATCATTCTTAAGTTCAGGAGCCTGAAGGCCTAGCAGTGATTACGATTCACTGACCTGAAATAAACCATGAAGTGCTGAAATTGATCGTCTGATATGTCTACATGCAAAGAACATGCTGATCGTAAACCCTAAGGGGCTATATCTTATGTGAGCTTTAGTCAACTGGCGAGATGATTGCCATGTTTTGACATGCTCAAACATTTTATCTTAGCCACTGAGAGCTATTCGCTCCATTCGATGGAATAAGTTTTTTGTATCTGAACCTTCATCCATGATGGATTGATGGTTGATCATAAAGAATTGATACAAGAGCCACCGGACTCTGTTCCTAAATTCTTGGCATTTTTAATTTTTAGATACCGTATTTAACCATTCGTTTTATTCAATTTTTGATAAAAAAATATAAAATAAATTAATCATGATTAAAGCATATCTTATGATAAACTAATTACAATAAAAATAATACTTTTACAATTATTTTTTAATAAGACAGTGAGTCAAACTGAAATCTAAAAGTCAATTTAAGGATGGAGGTGGTATGAGCTACTCATAATTAGGCGACCTCGACATTAGACTTTTGGAGCAGCGTTACAGCATGAGTTTGCAAGAAAATGAATTGCATATTAAAACTTTGAGCAGAGCATGTGAAACAGGATTCCTTTTGACAGAGCGGAACCCCTTTGATTCAAGGGCCTTCATCTGAATGCCCAAATACTTGAGAAAAACTGATGCATTGCTTTGAAAATATGATCATTTGTGACATAAATGATATGAGAATCTAATATTTTCTTTTAACAGAGCATGATTCAAGTTGTCTTTTTTTCCCATAAAAGTTCAAAATGATATTTCTACCCATCAATTTTGCTCTTTTTTCATTAGACTCAAAAGTATGAATGCCCATGGCCATGGTTGAACTTCTGGGTCAGCCTTTGTTCAGTTGATACATCGGTTATGTTACTTGGTAAAATTGTGGAAGACAATTAGGACACAAAGCAATGGGAATCAGTAGTCTTTATTCATTCACCGTTGTACAATATATATATAGGAGATGAGTAGGTGTGGTGTGGCGAACGGTCCAGGTGCCTGTTCGGGAGGCACCCCTGTGAATGTGGAAAACCCACTAAAAGGTGGTTATCAACTCGATCATCAAGTTTTGTTCTTAACAACTTACTCCTGGACCTTAGCTTTCTTCTTGCTTACAAGGCCTTCTAAATTGAGACGATTTATCTTTGCAGCGAGGACGAAATCATTCTCTGTTAAGCCTCCTGCAAACACAGTACAGTATCAAAAAATTACTTCAACACGCTATTTTTTGGGAAAGTTAAAAGCTTAATATGCAAATACATGTTCCTCATGATATGGGGGAAAAAAAGCAGCCCGGTGCATGTAACTCCCGCTTGCAAAGATTCTAAGGAAAGGATCGACCACTTTGGGTCTTTTGTATGCAGCTGAGTTTTTCAGCGTGGACTGCAAAGGATCCTGGGGCCATGGTCACAAGGCTGTTTCCTCATGACAAAAAAAAAAATCCCATTAAAGTATGAAGCACAAAAAGGAAAATGCAAGTGGGCCTAGTTAGTTGGGTTGACAATTTCCAGTTCAGTAATATCAATGTCCTGATCCCGTAAAGAGAAAATAAAAAAAAACTAGTAAACCATTGTTTAACTATGGGACTCATGTACTAGTGATTGCTTTAGTGACACATCAGATCAAAATAAAATAGCTAAAAGAAACATATGAATGCTTAATCACTTACTGACAGAGTGAGTCCAAATATCAACTTTCACGTTATTCCAACCAACAAGATGAAGATCTGGATGGTGACCTGAAAAAAAAAGTTTGCTTAAAGAAATTTTGCTCACATTGATATCAAAAGAAAATTCACATCAAGAAATTCACTGGATTTGGACTAGATTCCAGATGTTTTGTCTTTGCGACCACATTGAACTAGAACAGATTTCATGAAGAACGAGCCATAGCTCTGTTGGCAAGTTGTGTGGATGGCACACTGCCTGCCAGCATTCGAACCCCAGGTTCGGCGCTGGTGTCTCTCACCGGGTTTTATCTCCAATAAATATATTTCACAAGTCTTGGACAGCATGTGATGCCACAAAGGGACTGTGACGCTCCTCGTCGCCTACAAAGGCCTTGCATCTTCGTCGATATCAAGAAGGACGCGCAATATGTGTATAGTTTGTAGGTCTTATGTATGCATAGTAGTGCGTGTAGTGTGAGTATGGTGTGAGTGTGTTTGCTGCGTGTGTGTTCAGATACTACAGCTGTAATGTAGAAGTCCAGGCTCAAAAAAAAAAGAACAGATTTCATGCACACACAACAATATTTTGAAAAAAAAATTGTAACATATTGGCTATATCAACGATATTTATATGCTGGAATGTTGAAGTTTCCAGATGCATCATAGAAAATATAGGACAAATTTCAAAGTTTGACTGGAGCAGGATACTAGCTCTTATATTCATTATAACATATTTGAGAGTGCGTGAGTAATGTGCGGTAAAACCTTGGTCGAAGGCTGCCAGCCAGGGATTGAATCATAGATCACCAAAAAAAAGGCCACTCCTTCTGTGAAGAATCAGTGGACCCAGGCACTGTGTAATTGCTTGCAGCATGTTCCTGGGGACCATGAGATTGAGCCCTGGGCCACCGGCATCCGTGGCCTTTCTTGTCCCCTAGGTTTCGGGTGCCCAGCTTATTAGGGTAATGCCTCAGGAGAGATCTTTTCACAAGGGGTCAAGTTCTTCTTCTTCTTATTATTATTATGTCCCATTCAGATAATGATCTTAGTGTCACCAAGTCGATACAATAGGAAAACAGTTGTGATTTGATTTTATTTTTAGAAACCACAGATGAAAAAGGTGGCCATTTTTTTAGAAAAGAAAAAGGTGCCTATGGAACACAGAAATAACAAAAATTAAGCAATACATAAAAAGAAAGGACCTTCTTCCTCAGCGATAGCAGCGACGAGCTGAAAGAACTCGAGGCCTTTAACAAAATTCTTAACCTTCCATGCTCTATGCAGTTTCAGAATACCACCTTCAGTTGTCAGTTCCCAGCTGTTCACCTATTTTCAGATATCAGGCAGCGGAATAGAAATGATCTTAATAAATTTTTCATTGAAAAAAATTATAAGATAAATACCTGTTCGAGTAATTTTCTGGCAGAATCTTCTGACATAGGATGTAGATCCTTAGAGTTGCATGGAACGCAACTCTTATTCGCTAATTCTGAGTTAAGACAGATGCACAGACTCAACAATGAATGCCAAGTTGATACAATTTAGGCTAGTGTCAAATGCAGTTATACCACTAAGAATAAACAAAATGATAATCAAGGTCAGAACAAAGGGTGTACAAGCCGGTTTCGACAAAACCGGTTCTTAAATCGTATTCCAAATTTTGTAGGAGTGATACGTGTTAACAGTAGCTAAACTATGTTACTATTCATCCAGTGTAAACAGCGACGCCCAGTTCAGCAGCCAGTTTGCAAAAAACGTGGTTGAGCAGTCCTGGTCAAAAGGAAGTGATCCTAAGTTCCTAGCTTTTTTTTTTCTATGTGGAATAAAGCAGAATGAATTTGAGAGCATAAAGCTCATGCACACATGGAAAGCATTGATATGCAACATATGAACTCGAGATAAATTTCAACTAGTTAGAGAGAACTTCGAAGAAGCCAATGTATTGGAATGTCACCTCGAGTCTCAGCGGAACTATGACACGCTCTTGTAGTCAGCGTTGTAATCTCATCTTTCCCACATGTGTCCATCTGATAATAGGGACTGCAGCGACAATGACATAAATATAACAGTATACGCATTTAGCAACCGAACTACTCTGATTCCAAAACCACATATATCTATTTTCTGCGATCGCAGGTTCTAGAATTAAGACTTCTAACTCTGATGGTCGCCTGCAACATACCGTCCACGGCCAAGCAGCGCGGAATTCCTGGAGATGAGAGGCAAGGTGGCCCCCGCTTTTGCCTGCCGCACAGCCAGCCAACAGAAAGAGGCGGATCAGCAGCGGCGCGCGAGAGGTGTTCGATGATGTGCTTACACGGAGACGAGAGCAAGTTTCGAGTGTTTACCCGGCGTAAGTAGGAGCCTGTCCGGGGGACAAGAGCGCGCAGCGCAGAAGCGGGGCGGATCATCCGTGGCGGCGGCTCCGGCTGCCTCGCCGGCGAGGGGATTCGGCGCGGAAACCGTGCAAACGAGGGAGTGGTGGGTGGAAGGGCGTTGCGTGCGCACTTTCCGACGCGAGATGGGCCAAGTAGCCGCGCGAAGCATTGAACGATAGTTCCAACTCCGTACTGTTTTGTTGCAATCAGGGATGGAGGGGTATGCGTGGAGTGGACAGGTGGTGAGGTGGACCGGGGGCGTTGTGCGCGCACTTTCCGACTCGAGATGGGCCTTAAGTAGCTGCGCGAAGCATTGTACTCCAGTGTTTTGTTGCACGGATTGGGCCCGAAGTTGAACGTGCCGGGCCACCCGTTTAGATATCTTTCCGTGTCAAATCATTTCTCTTTTTCTCTGGTTTTTATATCAACTTTCAGTAGGCATGCAGGGCTATGAACGTTGCCCGGCTGTTCCAAGAGAGAATAAACTTATTGCCGAAACCTTTTCGCATTTTCAGGAACCAGCACGGTGATCTTCCCACGCTTTTCTCCTCCCATCCTTCGCGTCCGGCACACGAGACACTGCGCAGGTTTGTTCGAAGCGTGAAGTAGGCCTGTCAACGAGCCGAGCTCGAGCGAGCCCAGGTTAGATTTTGAGTTTAAAGTCGAGCTCAACTCGATTTAAAATCGTTAATTTAAAAAATACATAAATAATATAAAATATTATTTTCAAATTATTAAATTGATAAATTAGTTAATAAAATTAAAAAATTAATAATTATTTATTTTCTCAAGCCTAATCGAACTGGAGCTCATACACCAGGCTCTAATTCGACTCGTTTAATTTTCGAGCCCAGCTCGAATCGACTCCCTAGCGTGAAGGATGAAACAAAATCCGCTGCTGTTCGCACTCCCTTTCCACGCACTCGGAGCTATCCGCCCCAGGAAACAAAGCTTTATCTCCGCTGAAAACAAAACCGAGAACGGGCGAGCTTCCCCGTTCCCGTGTGCCCCGGGCGAACATGTCCCCGAGGCGGAACGTGCCCGTCGCTCGCGCGCCACCCACCCCGTCGTTATAAATTGTGACCCACGTCGGCGCGTGCCGCGCGCCATTTCCTCCCCCTCCCCTCCCAGTTCCGTTTTCCGCAGCGCGGCGTCGGGAACGGTTGCTGCTCGTGTCTTGCTTCCGAGTTCCGATCGAGCTCCTCGTCCCGCCAAACGATCTCCGGTGAGTGCGGTGAGTTTCAAATCAGCGCGCGCGCGTGTCGAGATAGTTTGAGCTCTTGTTCCGGTGATCGATCGGCGTCTCTCCTAATCTCCTTTGGTTTGGCAACTTCAGTTGGTATTCTCTGTGTATAGCTGGTTTCCAGTGTTTACGGTAGAACCTTCGCTCCGAATCTATATGTCCTTGTTTTTTATCCGTAATTTGGTTTCGGAAATGCCGATTGGTTCGAGCAGCTGTTAGTACAGTTTTCCCTAAAACCCTCCGATTGGTTCCGATCCGCAGCTCCCCGCGTAACTAGCCATGGGATCCGGCCGCGCCGCGCTCCTCGTCCTGCTCTCCGCGGCGCTGCTCCAGGCCCTCCTCCCAGCGCCGGCGGAGGGCCTGGTGCGCATCGCGCTGACGAAGCGGCCGACCGCCGAGAACGAGGAGCGGCGCCGCGGTTTGCTCGGGTGCAGCAGCAGCAACGACGGCGGCGACGCCGGACCCGAGGAGAAGGCGGAGGGCGACATCGTGGCGCTTAAGAACTACCTCAACGCGCAGTACTTCGGCGAGGTCGGCATCGGCACGCCGCCGCAGAGGTTCACCGTCATCTTCGACACCGGCAGCTCCAACCTCTGGGTGCCCTCCTCCAAGTGCCACTTCTCGGTGCGCGCCTTCTTGGACTCTGGATTGAGAGCGTTTACTAATAGTGCAGTTATGCTTGCCTCTGAAACTGCGTGTTTTGTTGGAGTTTCTGCAGATCGCTTGCTACATACACTCGAGGTACAAGGCCGGTCAGTCGAGCACATATAAGAAGAGTGGTTCGTGACTTCAGTCTTCCTAGCTCCTATAGTAGTCTCTTTCAAGCTTGATAGTGTTTTGCAGGGCATTGTGGATTAATGTTGCATTTCTAGAATACCTGATCGATCACTGTTTGTGTCCATTCCTCTAGTTTGATGGATGTAATGAATAGTTAAATTAGCAATAGTAGTTTAACACTAAATTTAATGTGCACATCAATGTAGATTCGTTTTTGGAGCTATCAAATGGCAATGGACCTAATGATCATGTATAACAAGGATTTTTTTACTGGATTGCAACGGAGTCGAATTACGAGAGATTATAGTCTGTTTGGTGTTCTCATCAGTCATCACTCATCGCTGACACCTAGTTTAGAGAAATTGGGGACATGGATTCTTACTGACATGACACTGCTAGCACTCTAAATACTACTTTTAAGCCTAGCCTTTCAGGATTGTTATTATTCATACACCCGTGTGTATCCTATGAATCCGTGAGTTGACATGGAAAATGCTTTTGCAGTAGGCAAAGAACGAGTAAGCAACTTGACTCAACTATTCTGTTTGGAAGAATAACAAAATCATAAGTTTAATTTAGAAGATTAAGCATTTAGAGATTAAACATAAGTTTATTCCAGGTATCCTCGAGACATGATCAGCAGTACATTACATTTGTACTTAAGCTGCAGTAACATGTTCAGTGTGACACTGTAGCTCACACTGCTTCTTTGCAGGAAAACATGCTTCTATTCGCTATGGTACTGGTGCAATTTCTGGCTATTTTAGCTTGGACAGTGTGCAAATTGGTGATGTATTTGTTAAAAGTCAGGTTGGTTCCTATCACCACGTGCATTCTTGTTATATCTTATCTTGATATGTATATCAGTTGAGAATATGCTGGTTTTATTGGGTTGTTCTATTAGGATTTTATTGAAGCTACAAAGGAGACAAGTATAACTTTCATGGTTGGGAAATTTGATGGCATTCTTGGACTTGGGTTTAAGGAAATTTCAGTTGGAAATGCTGTACCTGTCTGGTGAGCAAGTCCTACTCAACTAGTGACTATCTACTTTCTGCTTGTTTATTAATATCCTTTTTCAAATTAATACTCGTTGAACGTATAGTTAATGGTAATTAGATAAAAAGCGTGCCACTCCTTTTTTTTTTGTTTATTGACTAGTACTGCTTATATTATGTACCTATAAAATGTACATATATTTTTTGCATACTCTTCACATCCCTTAAATGAAGTAGATACGTATTTGACCGTGAAAGTTTTGTAGGTATAACATGGTAAAGCAAGGTCTTATCGACGATCCTGTTTTCTCATTCTGGTTCAATCGACATGCTGATCAAGGGCAGGGAGGTGAAATAGTGTTTGGAGGAATTGACCGTAGTCACCATAGAGGAAATCATACCTATGTACCTATCACTAGGAAGGGATACTGGCAGGTTAATCTCCCTATTCAGTTAGCTAAGTGCTAGTAATTATTAAATTTGAATATATGAAAGTGGTAACTAGAACAGGAATTATTTTTCTGACCAAAAATTGACCAGTTTACCTTATTCATTTCCTACAGTTTGATATGGGTGACGTCCTGATTGGTGGAAAGTCCACAGGTAGTGATGTACCATTGTTCTAAATCCAAAAGATTTGTATCCAAACCCAAAATGGTCTACTCATTATGTAATAATGTCTGTGTTATTAGGATTCTGTTCTGCTGGCTGCACGGCGATAGCAGATTCCGGAACTTCGTTGCTTACTGGTCCTACAGTATGTTGTGAATTTTGTTTTCAATTTTGTTACAAGCAAGGAAAATAGGTCAATCACGCCTAATCCAGTGTGTTTTTTTATTATACCTTTTACCTGGAGCTGTTACAAATGATTTATTATTCTGAATCCTGATACTTATTGGAATGTATACGATGGAAAAGCAATTTACCATCAAAAATGGCAAATCAAGTTGTAGATAAATACCATTATTATGATTTCTGCTTAAGATTTACACCTTAGCACAAACTGTGCCCTGTGACAGATAAAATAAAAGCTAATGTATGCCCATTGACCATCGTTTTATTGATTATTTAGTGTTTAATACATTTATTATGATCTTCTGGAATCTATGTGGATGTGCAGGCCATAATTACTCAGATAAATGAAAAAATTGGTGCTGCTGGTGTTGTCAGCCAAGAATGCAAGGCAGTTGCATCTCAATATGGGCAACAAATCCTAGACCTTTTGCTAGCCGAGGTTTGACATTCGTAGACCATTATGGTCTTGAACTTGTTACCTAAGATATTTTGAACATGTGGGAGAAATGATGAAAATTTTCTGGTCACGATGCAGACACAGCCAGCAAAAATATGCTCTTCAGTTGGTCTGTGCACTTTTGATGGATCTCATGCAATCAGGTACTCTTGAATTTATTATGTGAGTGCCGGTATGCTTTTATTAGTAGAGCTGACCAAATGCTTTAGTGAAAGTGACCTAGAGGTGGGGGGGGGGGGGGGGGGGTGAATAGGCCATCCTAAAAATTCCCGTAATTTAAACTCAGTGAACAGCTAGTACTGTTGGACTGTCCGGTAACAAGCTGGACACTCCGGTAATGGATGCTCTGGCAACAGGTTTCTGTTGAGAGGTCCACAAAGGGTGTTGCCTCTTTCAACCATTTTTTTTCCCTCAAACGACCACAAAGATCAAGTTTGAGTATTTACTAGCAAATACCTTGCGCGGAAGGGTAATACAAACTTCCCAAGGCTTCCCTTGCATGAGGATTGCATGAATCTTGAGTGTTCCATCTTAAAACTATTTGCATGATATCTGATAATTGAGATTGTTACTTAATGGATGCCTCGTTTGCAATAATGCAGTACTGGTATTAGAAGCGTGGTTGATGATGCAGAGTGGGAAACAAACAGTGTCTTCAATAATGCTATGTGCGGTGCTTGTGAGAGAGCTGTTGTATGGATGCATAACCAACTTGCACAAAACCAAACTCAGGATCTAGTTTTGCAGTATGTTAACGAGGTTTGTTTCTAGTAGAAATACCAGTGCAAGAATCTTATTTTCAGCGCTATTGTTACAAATGTTGCTAAACTGGTTGAACTTTGCAGTTATGTGAAAGGATTCCTAGCCCTATGGGAGAATCATCTGTAGACTGCAGCAGGCTTGCATCTATGCCTGACATTGCCTTCACGATTGGCGGGAGAAAGTTTGTGCTCAAACCAGAACAGGCACTGCTTCCCTCTATTCGATATTCTCTTTCTTGTTTCTGCGTGGAAAGTGGAAACTGCGTCCAGATTAGTTATTAAGCTTTGCAATTTCTTATTTAAAAGACCTATAATCTTCGTGCAGCAACATTTTGAAATCTCCTTTTTTTTTAAAAAAAATAAATGATACTCTCTCCATTCCATTAATTGACGTTTTGGCTTGGTTGTAAATACCAAGGAGAGAGCTCGGGTCAGATGAGAGTCTTCTCAGTGTGGATGCCGTGCTCCGAGCTACACACCCGCCGCGGCGGTGTCTTGCCTCCCGGGCTCCCGGCGACGGCGGCCTTCCGCAGAGCCCGCAGGGACGACGTCCTGACTCCCGGGCTCACAGCGACGGCTGCTTCCTTCCTCAAGCCTGCAGCGACTGCGACCTTTTCCGAGCTCCCAATCACGGCGGAGTCCTCCTTCCGCGAGGTCGCAGCAGTGGCGTTGTCGTTTCCCAAAGCTTCGCGCTCTCCTTGCAGCCATAGGCGACCTCCACGAGTTGCGAAGATGCTCGCAGCTTCTTCCGTGAGCTCTGAGAGCTTCTTCCTTCAATCTCTCCCAGGAAGGTTCTTCCATGAGCTCTGCTAGCCAGCGACCTGATATGACTCCTGGAACAGCTCTCCGAGGAAGATCCACGGCACCCCAATCTCTCTCAGGAAGGTTCCAGGAAGCTACCCCTGAAGATGCCGTGAGCTGCAGCTGTCCCAGGACGACCATGGAGGTTGGGGAGAGAAGCGCGTCTGGCTAGGAGATTGGGTAGGGGAGAAGAGAACGATGATGGATACAGAAGATCCCGTCTGCCGTGTAAACAGGGGGTACGGTGGCTTAGAAAAACGAGAACGTCATCTATTTTGAAAAATTTTGAAACTCCCAGGACGTCAGTTAATTTGAAATGGAGGGAGTATAACCCTTCAATTGCTTTTTAAGTTTGAACACTAGAGACTCCTTTCATGGACTAAAGGTCCTGCAAGTTTCAACACATGCTAGATAATAGTACTTTGGAGAGTTCTAGTACGGTATCTGAATCTAGTCAGTGAAAAAATACATTAGGTTTGAGACTCCATTTATCATTCTATATTGCATCCATCCAAATTGATGTCTTCTTCTCCTACCTATATCCAGAAAACTGGATCTGATTTGCTCTTTGTTCTGTTCTTCAGTATATCCTGAAGGTTAGCAACGGACCTTCGACCCAGTGCATCAGTGGTTTCACAGCTATGGACATTCCTCCTCCTCGGGGTCCTCTCTGGTAAATTATTCACCCATTGTGTTCTTATCCTTTTATGATTCAGAAACAAATAAATAAGTCATCATCGACCATGCTTGTTTTAACACTATTTTTATCTGAACAAATATATAGTTGTTTGGATTTTGCCTGACTGTTGGAATGTATTCTTTGTGAGATCTGCTTCTGATAATTATTGTGCTGATCATATTGTAGTTTTTTCTTTTAAGATATGGAAAGAATAGTAGAGTTTCTGTTCCCCAGTCTGATAATGAGAACCCGTTGTTGCAGGATCTTGGGCGATATATTCATGGGAGTCTATCACACCGTCTTTGACTACGGCAACCTGAAGGTTGGTTTCGCAGAGGCGGCGTAAGGCCGAACCCAGCCGCATTTGCTTTGCAGCTCCGCTCTGTGTCTGCAAGTTTGTATGTATATGTACTTCACATGCTCAATAATGCTTGTGCGGTCTGGGATGGAAAACCTGTCATTTTCAACTCTGGCTAACTTTATTGAATCAGGTTTTCATACTAATCATTTGCTATGGTAAGCTGCCCTATGGTTCTTATATGCTTGTCTCTTGCCGCTGCCGCCCTGCTTCAAGAATTAAGAAACCCCAGATAGTGTTTGAGGACCATGGAGTCCTAAGGCCTCATTTGGATTGAAGGAAATTTTTTCTATTTTTGTGTTTTTTTAAAAAATTAAACTGATTTTTGTAAAATTTTTGCACAATTCTATAAAAATACTGCGTTACAAAGGAGCTCGAAGGGGCAATAAGAATTGAGAGAGTGGCAGTTGACTACAAGGTAGGCAAACACATCCCTTCATATTATATTAAAAGTCGTAAGCTTACAAAGCACAGGCTGCATCTCCCACAGCCTTGCAACATCTAGGAACGTCACTCTCCTCTCGTGACCATAAAGAACACTAAAAATATGCCCTCTAAGACACGGAAGAGGATGACCGATAGTATAACTCCTTTGCCCCCGGATGAAATATTGGAGTCATCTCGAGGAGCCACGTACTCTAAAAACTCTCAACTCACCACACGCATAACACAAACGCAAGAAAAACAACGCGTTCTTACTACAAAGCAAACACCATTCGGTTTATCATACCGTCGTGGTCACCTTCAGGCTTCAGTTGCCGCCCTTGGCGCCCTTGCCCTTGCGCGCGCGCACGAGCGCCCTGACGAGTCCCTGCAGCCTCCGGCTCTGCGTCGTGATGACGCCGGTGGTGGACGGCGCCCGGCCGAGGACCACCTCGTACCCGTCCCCGTACGAGTCCATGCCGTCCGCCAGGAGCTGCCAGAACAGCGCGCCCGCCGCGGGGCCGCCGGCGCGCGCCGACTGGTAGACCTTGGTGTACACCGTGCCGAACAAGGCGTCCCGCTGGGCGCTGCTGAACCCGGCGTCCCGGCTCGACTTGCCGAACTCCCCGACCAGCAGCGGCTTCCGCAGCACGGCCTGCGCGTCGGCGACGTGCGCGTCGAGCCAGCTGCTCAGGAACCGCATCTGCGACTCGTGGTCTAGGTTGGGCAGCCACTGGTCCGGGTACGAGTGCACGGTGGCGAAGTCGATCCCCGGCACCTGGTTGTTGCCGATGAAGTCGGTGCCGAGCTGGTACCCCGACGGGTTCAGGGCGCTGCGGTGCGACGACGACGGGCCGCCGTAGAAGCCCTCCAGGCCAGCCTCCAGCAGGTGCCGGCTGTCGATGGACTTCACGTGCGCTGCCATCTCCGTGATCCACGACTGGATGGAGTGGCCGGAGACGTCCGACTGGCACCGGGGCTCGTTCATCAGCTCCCACGCCATGATCGTCGGGTCATCCTTGTACGCCACGCCGGTGAACTTGTTCATCCGCGTCAGTACGGTCTTTGATCGTGCAAAAGAAGAGGAAAACTTTGTCAGAATCAGCGATAAGATCCAGATAAAAGAGTCTAAAAGTCACTAGGAACATAAAGCATCTGGTCAATAATATGTTGTTTGACTGCTTGTCTGATGCAGAACAACAAGATCCATAGTCTGTGCAACGCTTTATGCCCCTTTTCCCATCTTTTGTCGTGCCTGTTTTTCATGAATTTACTACTGCTTGCAAAAGTCAAGTAGAATGACATTATGACAGGAATGACACTACGCAGCGCACAAAAAACAGGGTACAACTTCTCCACCGACAACGCCGTAGTTCTACTAGGAGTACAGTATACTAGTACAACACTTGCAGTATTAATACGCAATAGTTTTTCTGCAAGTGACATTAGGTGTGTGCGCTGCGGCGCATGGCCACCTTGCTGGTAAATGAATATTTTACCGCAGTAATTCCGCGGATCTAATCAACGAGGAAAATGATCTCTCTCGTGAAGCCAAACCTCTCCAGATTATTAAATTTATTTGCTCAAAAAAGTAATAATCTTTGTTTGAATAACTTTCATTGAGAACAATTAACATGGATTACATAATAAATGCCTTTATGTGGAGATAATCTTTGTCAACGGAAAAGGAAAAAAAGATACTATCACAAAACAAAACGGTGCAAAGTAATCTTCCTCCCAGCGATCAGAACAGACCATCAAAGTTGAGATGAAATGGAAGCGACAGCCAAAGATTAAATTTAAGGACAAATATGTTATCAAACGTCCTAAACGTTGTCAACGGGCAACAAAGAAAAGTAACCATCTCTCTTTGTCAACGAAGAATGAAAAAGTCACGAAACAAAACGGTGCGAAGTAATGCCACTTATTGCTCTCGTACCTTGACATGGTTCTTGTAGAAGCCCTTGACGACCGGGTTAGTGAAGAACTCGTCATCAGATCCAATGCTCTGCCCGTGCCCTCTCGCCCAGTCCACATACTGCTTCCTTCCTCCAAAGGTGTCGTAGTTGTTTACCAGGCTCAGTATCACCTTAATCCCATGCTTCCTGGCCTCAGAGAGCACGAAATCCAACCCCTAAACGCAGCCACAAAAAAAAAAAAAAACCAGGTCACGAACAGAGTCGATAGAAGATTCAAGCGTCTTCTTTGAGATGGTCAGATGGGGTGCAAATGAGGTTGTCGCCGGAGCCGGACGTACCTGGAAGGTGTTCTCGCTGTACTGGCCGGGCGCGTACTGCAGCGCATTGCTGCCTCCGTCGCTGAACGCCCACGTCCTGGCCACGGAGAGGCCGGAGCCGGCGGCCTGGGCCAGCGCCTCGGTGACCTTGCTCCTCCGCGCGGGGTCGGCGGCGAAGGTCATGAGCCAGTAGGCGTTGAACCCGTTGGCGAAGAACGGGTTCCCGTTCAGCACGAAGCGGGTGCCCTGCACCCTCACGAACCCGTCCCCGCCGGCCTGCGCTCCTCGCTGCTCTCCATGGACGCAGAGGAGCAGGAGCAGAGCAAGAGCTCCGGGAGCAAACCTCATTCTCCAAACCCAACTCTTTCTTCGACAGCAATGGTGTGGTGGTGGGTGGCTAGAATGGTGAGTGGAGGTTAAGAAGAGCGCGATGATGGGAGGCCTGCTTTCGTTTAAATAGGATCACGGCGGCGAGTGGACCATTTCCTTTCACCGAGTTCACAAACCTAGAGCGCGAACTGCTTGAGAACAGTCAGCTTGAAAATGGTAGTCTCACTGGCAGGAAGAGGATCATCGTGTAGACCCACATGTCAGTGGGTCCCTGATGCAGCAGCATATGCATAGTTTGGAGCGAGTGGAGAGGGAAGAGAAGACATCAACGCTGTCGGTTTCGGCGCTGTGTGGTTCCCGGGCACCTCACATGGGCTTCGGGAAGGGAGAACAAGTTGGGACATGGATGGTACGGTTGCGTTGATCCTTTGGTGTGGTTTACCGAATCCATCTCGAGCCCCATGCATGAGTGCCGTGACCGAGTAACAACCAACCATTAACTGAATTTGGGGCCTGCTGCATGACTACCCAAAGTAAACCAGTGAGGTTCAATGCAATACGGGGTCACGGACTCACGGATCTTCCGCCCTCCTTGTAACATTGGTCCATGAGGTGCGTCCTATTGTGCCCTCCGTCATAGTTTCTTCACATAAATTTCTGCACTGGATACACTTAAGTGGCTCCCTATGCATAGACTCCCGTAGTTAAAGACCACGAAGATTCCTTCGAAGCCTTGGCTATCTCCCTTGCTTGTTTTATCACCCTGGAATGTCTGGATGGAGGGTTTGACATTCAATGTTTGAGCATTGCAACGGCCTCGTACTGCAAAACCTAGGCGTACGGTTTAAGTTTAACCACCCAAATAAACTATTTTTCCTCTGAGACAAAGTAAACTGGGGCTGTAGGCTTAGACCTACATAGTACAGGTTATCGTGCTTTGGTGGATGGAGTACATGCTACCACGACTACCTCCAGTGATCACAGCCCCCCCCCCCCCCCCCCCCCCCCCCCCCCCCCCCCCCCCCCCCCCCCCGCGCAGTCTCCCACGCGCATGTGACCCGATGATGGCCTCGCACATGGAGTGTGTCTCGGCGCTTTTCAGGCGCATGCGGCCTCTGTTTATCTAGTCTTTGGGGGTCGACAGGAACTGGACAAGTGTGCTTTGCCCCGGCTCTAACGCAAGATTCCAGGATCATTGCGCAGGCTTGACTTGTTCTTTGCCTCTCGCAGAAGCTTCGAACTGATGCTTTTGTCGCTTGCTTTGTTCACCAGTACTCCTGCTGCTGCTCCCCC
>BCLG01001064.1:114681-133367 GCA_001602295.1 Zoysia matrella | reverse complement strand
TTGAGTTACCATGCAAAAGAATGAGAAGGAATAATTTAAAAGTTAGCATTAATCGCAAAGCAAGACTGCAAGACATTAATAATATTGAGACCAGAATAGAGGAAGGTAGGTCCTTAAATATATCATTCTTAAAAAGATACATGCATACAAGGTATAGGTCCAAGTACTCAAGTTGCAGGTCACTCAGGCTCTCATTCAGTGCCACAGGGACGTCTTCTGGATCAAGATGGTCGCACCTGAAAATTATACATCAAAACATCGATTAGATTTGAAGGATTCAAAAGGACCAACCAAACAGGTGTCTAGATTCCAACTTGAAATGCAAAGATGAGTCGTACATGCAATCCCAGAAAGTTAAGTTTTTCAATTACCATAGCTTAGAGGTGATAAACAGATCTTCACGATCAACAATACCCTCTTTAAATAGCTTCTGCAGCGCCAAGCCAATCTGGGGAAAAAAAGCTGGACGCTAAGATTCCCTTCAGTTTTTATGCAGCTTGCTAACATTGCAGATAAGTGTGCACTGGTGTACTGCAAGTTGTGAATGTTATGCCAATTTCGTCATTCTGCTTCAAAATAGCCCACAATAAAAAAATTTCCCCTCTGCTTTCTTAATTGGTTAACTACAAGCCTATATGATGCATAAAAATATGCTTCCTGCTTCCAATCGAAATGATTGTGTTGGTTAGACAGAAGCAAAACTTCCTAGTTTAATAGTAATAAATTTGCTAAGATAAAAGAGGATGTCTTGCAAGTTGAAATAGTGCTTCTTTTTCTCATGATATATTTCCGTGAAAAAAAGGAAACCGTGCGCCATCTGAATAATACTCCTGTGCAGGATAATTCATGACGCAGGAGGGACTGAAACCTAGTTACCTCCTTTTCATTGCCGTAAATCCTGGCACAATCGATGTGTCGGTACCCCGCCTGCATGGCCCGTCGCAAAACAATTACATATCCACCATTCTCCGTGGGGGAAAAACTGTAATGTGGAGAATGGAACTGTGTGGTGAGAAGGGTGGGGAAGAAGGGATGCTGTGCTGACCTTGACGGCGGCGTAGACTGCGTTGCCGACGACGCCGGGGCCGGACTGCCAGGTGCCGAGCCCCACCGAGGGGATCTTGGCGCCGGTGTTGAGCACGAAATGAGTCGCCATCCTAGAACGGCAGGATCCAATCACCCAAGGACGGAGAGGCGGAGCGGCACCGAGAACACTGAACAACGTTGGTGGCGGGACTAGTACTGCTGCGCTATAGGGCGGCAGCGGCGATGCTCCGTGGGTCTCCGGCGTCGTGGCTGCTGCCTGCTGCTACTCTTCAAGTAGTCAGCTGATTTCCTCTCTGTGTTTCGATGCCCAGCAGGGTTAATCGGACCGCAAGCAAAAAGTAAAGTGATCAGTTAAAAATCAGCATATTAAAATTTTATAAAACTTGCTCTCTCTATCTCGTTTTATAAGTGGTTTTACAGCTGGTCACGAGAATTAAAAAAATTTAAAAAGGTACGATGTTTTGAAAACGAGAAAGAAAAATATAGAGTGAAAATATATCGAGAAGAGAAAAAAATGTTTTAAAAAGTAAGAATCACTTATAATATAAAAAAATTAAAATGACTTATAATTTAGAACGGAGAGAGTAAACCTCATTAAATTTTTGCATTTCTAACATTCGTGAAAATTGGAGTGCCAAGATACATCACACAAAGTCAAATTGAAAGTTTATGATTTTACTGCCGAATAACATTAGTCAAGAGTGAAGTTAGTGAAAAATCATAATACCAAGAAATTCCACATTATCACAAACCAAACACATCTTAAAATTGAGCACTATATCTAGTTGTGGTAAATAGAAAACTCAGATCTAATATGATATAGTAAAAGTATAACATGTTTTAATGCTTTCTAAAACTAAATCATGAGTGTGGCGTCATAGGTTGACGCGTGGTTCACACTCTAAGCTAATGTCAATAGGTATCATAATATTAATTCATACAGCAGTAAAGGTGACATTAGCTTGTTGTCACATCTCATGATTTAGGTCTCCTTTGAAACGTGAGATTTTTTTTCTCGTTTTTTATATTTTTCTGTGAAATAAAACTGATTTTTGTGAAATTCTCGTGAGATTCATATAAAATTTCTGTGTTTCAAAGTAGCCTTAAAGATGTTATGCAACGGAGAGGTGGCACCAAAATACCGTTAGTTCATTGAGGACTTGTTCTATTAGTTTGAGTTTGAAAGAGATTGAAAAAAATGAGAGGGATTCGAACCATAATTGATTTATAATGGATTTAATTTCTGATGATGTTGGCGTAGGTAGCCATTTGATTTGTTATACGGAGTAGACACTCAGGACTTGTTTGGTTTAGTTTGAATGAAATGGAGTGAGAGGTTTTTTTCATTAAAGGAGAGCAGTGTTCCGTAAGATTAATTCATCAAATAAGTAGAAAATAATTCCTCCTAATTCCTCTCTGGTCTCTTAAATCCGAACAAGGCCTGAATGGGTCACGCTCTGCTCTGCGTAACTGTCGAGCGTCACTGTCGACTCGGCGACCATCGAGGATCTCCTACCAAACGATTACGGCGCCCATTGGCTCGCACGCCAGTGTCAGCGGTGCCGGCGCGCACCCACTTTCATCGCCGCTGGGCGCCTGGGAAAGGGTTCACAAAACCGGTTAAACCGGACCGATTTCCGTGGAAACCGGTCAAACCGGTCCGGTCTGATTTGAGAGATTGACTCGTTTTCGAATTTAAAATTTTTGAATTTTAAAAATTTGACGAATTTTAAAATAAAAATATGTAAAAAAAACTAGATGAAAAATAGAACACTACTTTAGAATCCGTTTTTGAAAAATAGTTGATTTATGTGTAAAAAAATCACGGAAGTTTGAATGAAAAATAAAAAAAAACCTTATCATCAACCCGGCCCATCAGAACACCCGTGAGCCTTCCTCCTCTGTCTGCGACCCGCGATCATCGTGTCGTCCATTGTCGCGTCATCCAAAACCGGTCAAGAAGAGCGGCTAGTCGGCCGAAATCAGCGGCTAGCCGAGTGCTTCGGTTTCCTCTTCGTCCGAGCGGCTAACCGAGCGGTTTGGGCAGCTTACCGCTCGATTTACGCAGCTAGCCAGACCGGCTGCACGGAAGCTGCGCTGAGGCGACTAACCGGCTAGATTTAGCGCCTAACCGACCGGTTATAGCGGCTAGCTAGACGGCTAAGCCGGTAAGCCGTCCAGTTCGAGGTGATTTCGAGGGCTCCGAGGTGATTTGCTTTTTCCATTATTTGAATGATATTTTCTGCCTTTCGGTGTGGTTTTAGAATGTAGTTAGTTCATTTACTGTTCAATATATGTAGGAATGGCGGATCAACCAGATTCGGTTTGGGAACACGAGAAGAACGTGTACTTTAGGTTCCGTTGCATGTATTGTAAGAGCGTGAAGAGAGGGGGTGGTGCCACAAGATTCAAGCAACATTTGACACATCAAGACAGCAATGTGGTGGGTTGTGCTCACGTTCTTGCCGAGGTGCCGAGGTGCTCACGTTCATATTCAAGATAAGTACGTATGTTACTTCCATTGATCATTCAATGTATTTGCACCACTGTCACATTGATTGATGTCATGTTCATTTGCAGGAAATAAACAAAGTGTGCATTGATATTGGTTCAGAGCATATTGTCCATATTATTACGGATAATGATTCAAACTACAAGAAAACGTGCAAGTACCTAAGAAAAAAGTACAATCATATTGTCTAGCAACCGTGTGTGGCACATACAACCAACTTGATACTAAAGACCATTGGTGACTTTTCAAAACACAAAGTTGTGATACAATCTGCTCGTAGAGTTTTTCGTTGGTTGTACAATCATAATCAGCTGCACTCCGTGAAGACGAATGCTATTAGTGGTGAGTTGGTGAGATAGAATGCAACTCGTTTTGGCACCAAATATATGTTTTTAGAGAATATGCATCGTCGGAGGGACAAGTTCATGGCATAGATTGGTTTTCAAAGTTTCTTAAAAAGTTGATAGTCTAACACTGATGAGGGAAGATATGCACATTTATGCCTAGTTAGCATGTCATAGTGGGACACACTGAAGTATGTGGTTGATGTCGTGCAACCATTGTATGCATTCCTTCGATTTTCTGAACAATATAAGACCCCAAACTTAAGTGAAGTTTTTATGAGGTATTATCTGTTAAAGAATGAGTATCAAGCTCTTTTTCACAATGATGATGCAGAGTACGAGAGGTACATGGAGGTTATTAATTGTCGGATGCATGATATTTGTAATAACACATTTGTGAATGCTGGTAAAATGTGTTTGCCAACATAACCACTAATGCATTTTATTAAAAATTATTACGTATCAAATTATTGCTATACGTGCAGCTGGAGCGTTGAACCTAAGGGCGCACTATTCATATGGGTTCAGTGCAAATACGTTGCATAATCTTCGAGACGTATTTTCGCGTATAGCACCCACCGATATGTGTGTTCAGGCGCTGCAGGAGGCGAAAATTTGAAGAATAAAACAAAGTGCATTCGCAACTGAATTGGCCAGCAGGATGGCAGTGGATGCGAAAACTTCATCTGCTCAATGGTGGCACATGTTTGGTGGTGACACACCAAATTTTTAGAAGCTTGCTTTGCGCCTAGTGTCGCAATGCGCTTCATCTAGCGGATACAAGCGTAATTAGAGTACATTCACATTGGTCCACACAAAGATGAGCAACAGACTCTTAAATGCCAAATTGCATAAGTTGATGTATGTCAACTACAATCTCAGAATACGGATGCGAGATGCTGGATTCACATATAAACCACCAGATGCTGATCCCTTTGATCGTCTCATAGTGCTATCCTTGTACGATTGTTCTAATCCAATGAGAGATTGGATAGAACATGGAAGATCAAATACTGATCCACTTCTTGATGAAAAGGACATAGAGAGTGACACTCTTCTGCCATCCTGTCTAGTGACCACTGATGAAGCTAGTAGATAGTTGCTACGGTTGTCTCGTGCTGCAATGATGTCTGAATAGACAGAACAAAATATGGGTGACACTCACATAGGAAAGAGAAAGCACCAGCGTCAAAGAAAAAAGACGAGTGCTAAAAAGAAAAGAAGCACGAGCAAAGGCAAAGGTAAAGGTAAAGGCAAAGATAAAGGTAAAGGAAAAGAGGAAGTGGGCAGCGACGGCTCTACAGATTCTGGAGACACCAGACTGAAAGTGCATCTACACCCTTAGTGGGTTTTGGTGAATTGAATGATAACATGATTAAAGAACTAACATTATTTGTTGATTTTATGAGCAGGTTGTTAGTTTAAAAAGAATATTGAGAAGTCTTGATTTAATGAAGATTACCGCTTTTCTCATAGTCAAGAGGTTGCTCATACTAAATCAAGTGAAATTGTTACAAGCAAAAAGAGAGATAAGACTTATGATGAATCAAATTAAAGATCTTTACATGAAGCTACTTGACTTGCAAAGATTAAAGTTGATGTCAAAGAAGGCAAGAGAGGTTGTGTTAAGCAAAAATGAGATCAAAAGTTATGATGGATTATATTTAAGATCTTAACTAAAAGGCCATTGTTTGTGAAGTTGACATCAAAGAATTAAAGAAGCATTCATTAAAGATACAAGGCAATATTTGACTTAAGTTAATGAGAAGGTGAAGGATTAATTTGACGGTGTCGTGATGGACCGGGAAAGAGAGAAGGGCAAGAAGAAGTCTTGGCGCCGAAGAACTTTAGTACCGGAGAAGGACATGTTGAGTTGAATCGTGATGGATCTTTTAAACTACAAGGAGTCATAGTTTGCTAAGTGTCGATATTCTATTGAAAAAGAAGATAAGAAGTAATTTGGAAGCATTTTAGTGGATATTGATCACATAGATTGAAAGTTTCTAAGATTACTAGCTCAAGATAGAGTTGCTCAAGGAAAGCACATGTTGTTCACCTTCAAGAAGCAATTTTACGAAGAAGTGGCAAGATTAAAAAAAGTGAAGCTCAAGTGTTGCTTATAGTTTTTATTTAATTCTTAAGTATAGGTATGCCGCTCTATCAAGGCGGCTGCAACATAGATTAAAACATAATCTCAGTGCTTATGGAAACTTAAGTGAGAGAAGAGAAACACAATGGCCATACACTTTCACAAGTTTGCTGAAACAGAACAAACCGAAAGTTCTGGTTTTGGTAGCTTCTAGCAAAATTGCTTAAGTCTTCATCGGAGTGTTCGATACTTGATCAGAGTGTCCGACAAGCCCTCTTTGGAGTCGAGGTTCCTAACCATCAAAGTGTTCGGCACTTTGCCGGAGGTCTCAAACCGGATGTTCCGGTTTGGTGAACCGAAAGTTTTGGTTTTCCTAGAGTTGTATCTAACGGCTAGTGACCGTTAGTAACCAGAAGTTCCGGTTAGGAAACCGAAAGTTCCGGTTTTCCCAGTTTCAGCCCCCAACGGCTAGTTTTTGAGAGAGTAGTATAAATACCTTCTCTCTCCTCTTAGTGGAGCTGTTGGTGTTGCCCATGACCTAAACTAAGCCAAAGCATTCTACAGCTCTCCTCAACCCCTCTTTGTGAGGCTTGTGTGATTTGTGAGAAATCCAAGTGTTGAGTTGAGAGAGATTGCATTTGAGAGCATAATTGAGCACTCTCATCCATTGAGCACTTGAGCAAGTTGCAAATCCGTGAGCATTTGTTACTCTTGAAGGTGAAGCCTTCTAAACGGCTAGGCGTCGTCCGGTGAGACACCAAGCTTGTGGTGTGCCACGAAAAAGTTTGTGAAGGCCCGCTTTGCCTTCGCAATGGAAGAAGCAAGATAGTGATTCGAGGAAAGTGGTTGAAAGAGACCCGGCTTAGAGTTAGCCTTGTGAGCAGCTCAAGCTTCCTCAACGGAGACGTAGACGACTTGAGAGCAAGTCGTTGAACTTTGGTGAAACAATTCCTTGTGTCCTTGCTTTGCATTTCTTGTTTTATTTATTTATGTTTGTGACTAACCCTTGATTCTCTGTGAATCAAGGAGCTATTTTGTCTCAAATACTCTTTTAGAAGTGATTTGCAAGTTTTTCGGGAGAATTCTCAAAGTTCAAGTTTAATTCTCTGCCCTGAGAAAGCCGAAAGTTCCGGTATTGAAAACCGAAAGTTCTGGTTTCTGTATTTGTTCCTGCCTGCTTCAACTGTTCAGGTAGAACCGGAAGTTCCGGTTTACCAAACCGGAAGTTCTAGTTTTAGCAGTTTTAATTTCCGCTGCAAGTTTGCGTTAATTTTCAGGAACGCTTACTCAGCCCCTCTCTAGGTGACATGTAGGTCCTTTCACAGACGAAGCCCACCTTACTAGAAGTCCAATGACAGCAGCTCTCGGACAGACTCTAGAGACACACCAGGCGATGCGAACATAGTTCTTGACTCGCAGCCAACATCAACTACGTATCATTTCACAAATAACCATATCTCCGCATCATATGAGCAATTTTAACTCTTTTCTCTTACACTTAACTTCTTTTACAGGTGAAACAGACTTCACCCATGCTACACAAGATCAAGACTATGGCGCTTCACAATCACAAAAGATCACAATAAAGTGTAGGCAGCATCAATATGGTGCTTACTACTCGGAGACAGACAGTGATACCTCCTACGACCAAAGTCTTGATTACTACAATTATCTTTTAAGTGATCATAGCTCACAACCAACGACTACATGGGTGTACCAATAACAGAATTCTGAATTTTATCACATGTTACACTCACAATGGAAGACAACTTCCGCTTGAACGGATCAAACTTAGAATGATTCAAAGCGGAGTTGCTCGCCACTAGAGAAATTCAAATAATGTCAAGTGATGAGTGCGACAGAGCTTATTTTGATTAGAATACAATTCTAATGTAAAGTGTGAACTTTGAGTATGAACTTTGTGTACGAATCTTTATATATGAAATATAGATTGCATTGGTATGGATATATTGTCAAATTGTGTGTTTATTATCCATTGATAAAATATATATTGTGTAAATGTATTATAAGAATTTATAAAAGGTCATGCCAAAATTTTCTGGATTTTTTTCTATTTTTTTTTTCTTATTTTACAGTATTTTTTCGGTTTTTCATTTTGTCGTCCGGTTTTTCGTCTAAACCGGCCGATTTATCAGCCAAACTGACCAGTTTACTGCCGCAACGGTTTCATCAGAAACTGGTCGGCTAGCCACACAAACCGGCCGGTTTATCGGTTTGTAAACTGCTAGCCGACGATTTTTCAAAATTTGAATTTTAACCGGTTTTTAAACTGATTTTTCGGTTTTCTCGAAAACGAAATATTGCCGTCGACTGTTTTTTTCCATCTAAGGGTTCTGTGAACTTGGTGGTGGACCAAGCACGCGCCACCTTTCTCCTAACCATCACGAAATCGCCGCCTTTGAAAATTTCCAAACCACGAACAGATTCTTACGGAGTTTAGGAATAAAGAAGTCCGAACCAAAATTAAAAAAAAATTCCAAACCCTCTTCATCCTCCAGCACCAAAAGGAACCAACTTTTCGCCGCCCCTTCGCGGACGATCGCCGCCGCCCACGGAGGACCCGCCTGTCCGGCGAGCTGGCGCGGAGTTCTCCGAGAGGCGGAGGTTGGAGGCCGTCGTGATGGCGGAGCTGGCCGGCCGCCCCGGCACGTGGGGCAGCCTGTGGCTGCGGACGGGGCAGTTCATCTTCGCCGCCGCGTGCATATGCGTCATGTCCTCCGCTCCCGGATTCAACAACTACACCGCCTTCTGGTACTTCTCACCGGCTTTTCTCCCTTGTTTTTTCCGATCCATTGATTTGATTATCTACGCTGGAACTGCTGATTTGATAGCATCTTAGATAGTGGAATAGATAAGTAGATGTGTATCTTAAGCTGGATATAAGCATGATCTCCGCCGATTACTTGCTTTGAATTCTTTTTCTTGAGGCATTCGTCGATGTAATCAGGGATGGAGGTTCTGTGGTATTTCCATTCCATTTAGAATGTTCCATCAGGATCCATCTTAATTCGTATGATCCATCTGCAAGACGCCTCGCCATTCGTGCGGATTGACAACAGAGGGAACGGGTCAAAGCACTGAGAGATTCCCATTTGAGTGAGATGCATCGATAACTATTTGGGGTAGATTCAGTTGCTTGACCAGACTTTACAATCTATTCTTTATATTTTGATTAGGTCAATCATTAGTGAAATAATTAAACAAAATATCTATGTTTAGTATAACATATTTTCACCAGCCCAATTCGATAAGTGAGCAGTGGAGTGAGAATTGCCTCTACAATTTTTTTTTCATACAAATATCTGATTAATCTGCCATTCATGACCATGCAACTGCGAATGACAGTGCCTTATCTTTCGCATGATTCACAATTGTGTAACCAAATATATAATTGCAGCTATTTGATTGCAACTATGGGGCTACAAGCACTATGGAGCTTGGGAGTTGCTAGTATTGATTGCTGTGCCTTGATATTGAGAAAAGATATGCAGGAAGCTTTTCTCGTGAGCTTATATGTTATTGGCGATTGGGTAAGCATTTTTACCAGATTTTTTTTTATATTATCGTTAAGCTTAGTTTGTTTCTGCTACCATCAAAATTGATAAAGCATTCTATTCCAAAATTAAACTGACCACTCAGAATAAATGTGGAAAACGTTACACGTTCCTGTTCTATTTTGTCATGTTCCTTTGCCTCACCCAGGATGCCATATTCAAGAAGTATTTGAAAGCACATTAAGCTTATGTATTCTATTTTGCCTGTTCATATCTCATTACATATTAATTGTTAGAAATATTATCTGACATCTGTCGTGAAGGGTTGTCGACTAGTAACATATCAGCGGCACAATATCACAAATAGCATTACATAGCTTTGCTTGTTCATTTAGTTAATGCTTTCATATTTATGCCATGAACTGAAACATGATGGATTTGTACGAGTTTAGTTTCATGTAGACACCAGGATCAAAGCCAAGTTGATTAAAGATGATGTGTTTCTGACAATTTAGAATTTTGGTTTTTCCCCCATTCAGAAGCTCTGAATGATTGCACTATACAATGCAGATTGCAGCCCTTCTTTCATTTGCTGCAGCGAGCTCAGCGGGTGGCGTAGTTGTGCTCTTCAACAGGGATGTGCACTTCTGCCGCAGGGATCCCCACCTCCCCTGCGGTAAATTTGAAGTCGCTACAGTATTTGCATTTCTTTCTTGTGCGTTTTCTGCTACATCTGCTATCTTCATGTTTTGCCTCCTTGCTTCAATGTGAATAACTGTTTGCAAGCTGTGCAGCGCTATTTTTGTATGCGAGCTCATACTTTTAGCAAACCACATACTGATATAATTTGATTTATCATTAGAGTTATTTGAATCATAACTTAAAATTTTACACATTCGAGCAAATTTTTTGAATAAGACGAATGGTCAAAGTTAAATTAAAAAGTCAACGACGACATCAATTAAAGAACGGGCATCAATTAAAGAACGAAAGGAGTAATAGTATAAAGGATAAAAAAAAATTTGGGACTTGAGCCCCGTGGGCCCTTCTGTGCCAGAATGGTTGCATCGTTTGATCAAATATCGGTCCAACTGCTTTAGATATACACAAAGCGTTCTTAGGGCTGGAGCAAACTATAAAATTGTTCCAAAAAGTAAAGACATTGAATAATTTCCAATAATGTTGCCATGGAGAGTGACACCCACGGAGAGGTTTGCAGGCAATGCAAAGGTCCATGGACAGGTTGCAAGCTCCATTTAATCTGATAGGGATAGATGAAACAGGTCTCTTCATCTATACAATCCATTTCAAATCTTTCAACGGAAAGAACTGATTAATTCTTTACCGCAAATAACGTGGCATGATTACATCATTTATATATTTGTTCCCAAGAACAATAGAGAGCGGAACAAATTCGAGTGGATGGTTTCTACAATAAAAAAACTTTATGAATTTCTCCCGTCCGCATTTCTACAATTTGGATTTCTATTTATCTGGGAAATAACGTGGAGCGGTGCAACCTACGCAATCTCTCTAATTATGGGAGGCTCGTTTGGAACAATGTTATCAACACATTATGATTGTAATTTATGGGCCCCTTTGGATTGAAGGGAAAACATAGGAAAAATGTAGGATTTGGATTCCTATAGGAATTTCTACTGTACATGCCTTTGGTTCACAGGATTCATGCTTAGGAAAACTGCAGGAAAGTTTCCTTTGATGGCAGTTTTGTATGTATTTTACAGGATTGGAAGCATGAAGTCTGACATCATTTTTTCTTCCTTCGCGTTGGTTCGAGGCATCCCATAGTCATTAGCCCATGCTGATGAGGGTCAAGAAATAGTAGCTCATTTGATATACGGTTGTGTGAAAAACAGTCATATTGATTTGACTGAATATTTGCCTTCATTGTGAAGCGATGTTGCTTTGATGGCCTGAATTAAGTTCTGACACGTTTATCCATTGTTAATTATGAAAGTATTAAACATGAGACTAATTAAAATCTTTATAAAAATCCTATGTTTTTCTAGTGACCTATCCAAACAATTATTCCTTTATAATTTCTACATTTTTCAATTCTCTGTTTTCCATATACATTCATATCCTATTCCTGTGTTTTTCCAATCCTGTGTTTCAAAGCAGCCCATACCACATGTTCAACCTTGCAGTGTAGATTCAGAAAAATAATAGTGCCATACGCTTTTAGAATGGTTTACAAAAACCACAATATATAGCAAGATCTGCATCTATTCAGATCGATGTGAAATGACGAAACAATGTTTGTTTACTTATGTATCAGTTTCTAACAACAAAGCAATATTTCCATGCTCAACGCCATAGCAGTTGACAGTCGCTTGCCAGACCAAGGAAATTAGCATCTCAACAGAATTGGAATATTTATATAGAGTATATATACAGAAAACAATCGCTCAACTTTATTCTTGCTATTCTACTAAACATATGCCGACCAAGAACTAAAAAGCTCGAAGCACAATAGGTTAAAATCACTAAGGAATCATAACTGGATACTACGAATAACCCTGTATAGAACAGTGTTACCAGACATTGTCAATAATAGAACATACGAACATATATATCAAGCTGTTTGCACTGGGACCAAGGCCCCCAAACAACATTGTTCAATAAAAGGGGGATTTGCAAACCTCCCTTCCTCAAAGAACTTAAGAATAGAACTTAAGAATGCACCATAGCTAAAAACTGGTAAACTCACATGACAATCTCAGGCTTCAGAATGCTCGACTTGATCTCTTTGTGTGGGAGAACACCACCACCATTGCTGTATACCTCATCACATACATGAACATCCTCACCCAAGATAGTCATATTCTCTATTCGCGCCCATTGTCCAACAGTTGAGTGCCACCCGATAATGCTGTTTTAGATGCAAGCGTGCTTCTTAATACGCACGCCACGCATTACGGTGCATCGGGAAAGCCTCACACCATCCTCCACGACACATCCGGGTCCAATAGCAACATCAGGACCAATCAGGCAACCGTCTCCAATCTTAGCACTCTCATGCACCAGAACATTGCCAACAACATGAGCTCCAGTAGCTAGCCTAGCAACTGACTTCTTCCTGAGTGAATCTAGGTAAAGGCGTAAGCCCGTGATATAGTCCCTTGGCTGACCACCATCCATCCAGAAACCTGGAAGAACCATTGCATATAGCTGTTGATCAGCTGCAATTTTAGGGAAGACCTCTTTCTCAATTGATGTTGGCTTCAATTCAATACGGTCAAGTACAGATGGATTCAGCAAGTAAATCCCAGCATTGATCTTGTTGCCCACAAATATTTTGGGCTTCTCTACGAATCTTTCCGCCCTTCCAGTTGCCTCTTCCATAACCACAACACCATATTTCGATGGCTCATCCACCTTTATCAAAAGAAAATTCAGTTCAGTAATCGGGGTTGATTCACAACAGTGCCAAAGCAAGGATTCGCCTCAGTGACCATAATTGTCGCCTTCCCACCATGGCTCTTGTGTGTTGTGATCTTTTCTTTGGGTCTAGGAATGTAGATCTGAGAGTTTTTGTATCGGTAATAGATTTATGGTTCGGAGGTGGTCAATACCTTCGGATCCGGTCGTCGGAGTCGAGGAAGACGATTCGGTCATCTGCCCTTTGTCGGTGCTGTCCTCTGCGCTAGAGCAGCGTCGGTCGGTGAAGAGGGCAGTGGCGTAAAAGTCACGGCGACGTCGTCGATCTCCCAGTGACGGCGGTCGTCGTGGCGGTGACAGTAGTGGTACTTCCCGTCGACACAGCGCCCTCTCACAGATCAGATTTAAGGATGTCGGTGAGCTGCGGCGGTACGGATGAACTTAGGTCATGAGTTCCGGCCGGCCCCCCATCTCTATTTATTGTGGCACTGGCGACAGAGACCCACCAGCCATAATGGACTGGGCGCCCCCGATCAGGGCGCGATTAGGTTAAAGGCCCATTAAAGCCGTTGGGCCAAAACGGGTGAAGATCAATTTCTAACATTCTCCTCCTTGATCTCACTTTATACTTTTATCTTTATTGCTTTTTAATTTCACTCATTCTATTACAGATTAATACATAGAACTGCCTCATCGTCACGATCAATCACCGATGAACTTAACATCTACAATGCATTTTTCTGTTCTGAAATAGTTACTATACATTTTGGACCATCTTTTAGTTCAGAAATCATATGCTTTCCCTTAAACCCATGCCGGCAACATGTTCAACAAATACTTTGGGTGGTAAGCCTTTAGTAAGCGGATCCGCTAACATCTTTGCGGTGCTTATATGCTCAAGACTTATGATTTGATCCCGAACTTTATCTTTTACAACATAGTACTTTATGTCAATGTGTTTAGCAGCACCATTTGACTTATTGTTGTGTGCATACGTTACTGCGGATTCGTTATCGCAGTACAATTTAAGTGGTTTATAGATGTCATCAACCACTTTTAAACTGGGTATGAACTTCTTAAGCCAGTTCACTTGCTTCGTAGCCTCATAACATGCTACAAACTCGGCATACATTGTGGACGATGTAGTGACGGTTTGCTTTGAGCTTTTCTACGAAATAGCTCCTCCAGCGAGAGTAAACACATATCCGGATGTAGACTTTCTATCATCTCCCGCATAATCAGAATCTGTATACCCCACTATATATACACTATATAGAGTGAATCTGATTTTTTATATGTCATCATGAGGCCTTTTGTTCCTTGCAAATAACGCAAGACTTTCTTTATCAATTTTCAATGCTCTATTTCAGGATTGCTCTGGAATCTGCCAAGTAACCCGGTAACAAATGCTAAGTCAGGACGTGTACATACTCGAGCATACTGTAAGCTTCTGACAGCTGAAGCATATGGACCCGTTTTCATTTGATCGATCTTATATTGGTTTCTGGGGCATTGAAAATCTCCATATCTGTCGTCTTTGACTATAGGTGCAGATGATGGATTATATTTATGTATACCATATTTTTTTAATATTTTCTCTATGTATGCCTTTTGTGACAGTCCTAATACCCCTTTGTTTCTATCACGGTGAATTTTGATTTTCAGAACGAATGAAGCTTTACCAAGATCTTTCATATCAAAGTTAGATGACAAAATCTTCTTTATCCTCAGTAGTAGACTGACATCACTACTAGCTAGTAGGATATCATCCACATACAAAATTAGAAAGATAAACTTCCTATCTTTAAACTTTGAATAAACACAGTTGTCTTTAATATTTTCTTTAAACCCAAATTTCTTTATCGTGCTGTCAAACTTCAAGTACCATTGTTTTGAAGCTTGCTTTAACCCATAAATCGATTTTTTTAGACGGCATCCCAGTTTTTCACTTTCTTCCATAACAAAACCTTTCGGTTGTGCCATGTAAATATTTTCCTCTAAATCTCCATTTAGGAATGTTGTCTTTACATTCATCTGATGTAACTCTAAATCATAATAGATCACTAGTGCCATTATGATTTTGAAAGAATCTTTACATGAAACCGGAGAAAAAGTCTCATTGTAATCAATCCCTTCTCTTTGAGTAAAGCCTTTTGCCACGAGTCGTGCTTTATATCTTTCTACGTTCCCTTGGGAGTCGAGTTTTGTCTTGTAGACCCATTTACAGTCTACTGTTTTGGCTCCTTTAGGAATTACTTCTAAGTCTCAGACTTTATTATCTTTCATGGACTTTATTTCTTCTTCCATGGCTACAAGTCATTTTGAAGAGTTTTCATTTCTCATAGCTTCTTCAAATGAGGTGGGATCATCCTTCATTTGAAATTCTTCTGTCTGATGAACTTTATAGTCATCAGAAATAGCTGATCTTCTTATTCTTTGAGACTTTCTCGGGGCCTTTTCATTCTGTACATTTTTTGTTTGAGGCTGTTCTTGCTTCCCCTCATCTGTTGCAATAGGTTCTATTGGATCCTGAGAAACAGGTTCATCATTCTTATTCATTGTTGCCACAGGAGGAACAATAATAGGTGCTTGCACCACAGTATCTCGTACTGTCGGTGCAGTGACAGCAAGTAGTGTAAAGAATAGCTCTTGAATCATCGGAGTGGGCGCATAAGCCCGCTTCTCTTCAAGGTCAATCTCTCGAGCTACCATGCTCCCCCTCATTATCTCATCCTCTAAAAAGACAGCGTGTCTCGTTTCTACAAACTTTGTATGTCTGTCTGGATAGTAGAAACGATAACCTTTTGACTTTTCTGGGTAACCAATAAAATGGCAACTCACAGTTTTGGATCTAGTTTCTCAAGATTTGGGTTAAATACTTTAGCCTCAGCTGGGCTCCCCCACACTCGTAAGTGGTTTAACGAGAAAACTCTACCTGTCCACAATTCGTACGGTGTTTTCGGTACCGATTTGCTTGGTACTCTGTTGAGAATATGAATGGCGGTTTTTAACGCCTCCATCCACAAACTCAATGGCAGTGTGGAATAGCTCATCATGCTTCGCACCATATCCATCAGGGTACGGTTGCGTCTTTCAGCTACTCTATTTTGCTGAGGTTCGCCCGGTGTTGAATACTGGGCCACTATTCCATTTTCTTATAGAAACCTTGCAAAAGGTCCAGGAACTTGTCCATACGGGGTATACCGACCGTAGTACTCCCCCCACGATCAGATCGGACTATCTTTATCTTTAAATCGTGTTGGTTTTCAACTTCAGCCTTAAATATCTTAAATTTATCTAATGCTTCATTTCTTTCTTTGATTGGATAAATATATCCATATCGGGAGTAATCATCTGTAAATATTATGAACGAGTCATAACCATCTATACTCTTCACATAAAAGAGACCACAAATATCTGTGTGAATAATTTGTAGAACTCATGTGCTTCTTTTTGCATTTTTTTTAATTTTCTTTACATATTTTTCTTTAATGCAATCTCGACATTGTTCTAAGTCTGAGAACTCTAGTAAAGGAAGAATATTATTCTTAACAAGTCTTTCTATTCTTCCCCTCGAAATATGGCCTAAACGACAGTGTCTTAATTTTGACGACTTATCTAGAGTTCTTTTTCGTTTTCTATTTTCATTCTTGGACGAGGATTCTTTTATCTCGCACGTAACGTTATCATTATCGCATACGACATTCACATCATCACGTAGTGATAGCAAATAAAGCTCATTTTGTAAGATAGCAAGACCAACACATTCTTTATTAATCTTTATTTTATACTTGCCATTTCTAAAATGACAATTATAACCATCATTATCCAAACATGAAACACTAATCAAATTCCTCTGTAGAGAGGGTACATAAAGAACATCTCTAAGTATAAGAATAAAACCATCAGCTAACTCTAATGAAAGATCGTCAACGGCTTCAACTTCAGCTTGGACTCCGTTTGCAACTTTAATGCATCTTTCTCTTCTTTGCGTAGTCCTCGTCGAACGGAATCCCTGCAATGAATTAGCAACATGAACAGTTGCTCCAGAGTCAATCCACCAAATAGATTTCGAATATTGCACATATAGAGATTCATTTATAAAGGTAATAATGTTTTCACCTTTCTTTGCCGTGATCATCTTTAAATATGAGGGACAATCCTTCTTGTAGTGTCCTGTCTTCTTGCAGTGAAGGCACTGATCTTTGTCCACTGCAAATTTATTCTGTTGAGGTTAATGGACAGAGGCTTTTTCCTTGTTCTTTGAGGAGTAGTTGTTGAAGTTCTTTCTTTTGTTATCCTTCACATAGTTGATAGAATCACCATGTGAAGCTTTAATTCTGTCCTCCTCTTGCACACACATTGCTATGCACTTTTACAAGTCTCAAGACTCGGGTTGCATATTATAGTTGACAATAAACATTTCAAACTCTTTTGGCAAAGAAATACAAATCAAATAGATAAAGAGTGCATTCTTGAGACCCAGATCTATTGGTTTGAGCTTCAATGCCATGTTGCTTATTCTCAGTATGTGCTCTCTAATGCCACCGTTACCACAGAGTACTTTTCATTCACAATTTGTCTAATAACTTGTGTGGCGTATGTCTTTGAAGAGCCAGTAAACTGACTCTTTATTCTTTCAATGTACTCTGTGACGGTGTCACATTTGGCTATTGAACCCACAATTGCAGGCTCAATCGTGTTTTTTATCACAGCCATACATTTCTTGTTGGCTGTGGTCCATTTTTTATGCTCAAGATCATAGGACATCTTTAAGAGAGCAAAATCCCTCTGTCTTGTCTGCCAAGCAGCATCAGTCTCATTCTCTTTTCTCACTGGCTCCTCAGGCTCAGTGGGATATACTGTGGTCAGGACCCAGTCCACCTCAGCTAAGATAAACGCAATGTCTATCTTTTTCTTCCACTCTCTATAGCTGTCACCTTTGAGAGTGGGAATCTCTTTGATACAACTTATTAAGTTGTATCCGTCTGTAAATAAATCAAATAAAGTAAGAACATAAAAAAAGTAAAATTATATATCTTATTTTCAACGTTGGTAAAAAATATGACACACAATTTTATATTATACATTAAATCTACATCACCGTTGGACAGAAATAGAAATAATGCATAAAATATCAATTACAAAAATTATAATACTATTATTATCAACGTTGGTCAGAAAATAACAATATCATAATTATCTGAAATTTATTACTATTTTTTCAAAATTAAATTCTCCCGTTGTTTCGAATTTAATAATGAAAATAATTTCTTTAAAGTACACAGCGGAAAACAAAATTTCTTTAATTTTTAGAAGCATTTACTTTATTTTTTGTTCTGTCAAAATTATCCCGTTGGTTCAAATTTTAACAGATTTAATTAGGTAAAAAAATTACCTAATTAATCAATTAAAAATGCCTATGAAAAAATGGAAAACTTTTTTTTTGGCCGAAATTAAAAATTCGGCCTGGCCATTGGCCTGTTGCAATTTGGACAAGCCAACCTAGGTTTGAGTCGAAATTTCACTCTCTCTCTTAGGCCAAATCTGGCACATTTAACTGTCGCACGATGTGAACCGTTGGATCTAGATCTGACGGACGCGCTCATTTTTCGGAGGTATAAAAGAGTTGGAGGTGCTTCCAACCCTAACCCTAACTCATTTCTCTTTCTCCACAGTTTTTCGCGAGTTTCTGGCTGCTGACGGCGGCAGCCCGCGCGCCATGCCGCGCACTGCCGCTCCGATTTTCGCGACGAGCGCGACGCAACTCGCTCGGC
>BCLG01001064.1:94606-114370 GCA_001602295.1 Zoysia matrella | reverse complement strand
TGGGCCGGCGTTTTTTTTATTATTCTTTTGCGGCTTTCTTTTTCTGTTCTTTTCTTTGCGCGGTTCTTTCGCGGAGCCCGAGGGCTGCCGCCACAGTGTAGCCGACGGCTACAGTTTTTCTTTCGTATCTTTGCTCGTGGGTAGTGTTCCGGCGAGTTTTTTCCATACTCGTCGGGATCTACTCCTAGATCTGGCTTTAAATTCAATGTTGTGATCTTTTCTCTGGGTCTAGGAGTGTAGTTCCGAGAGTTTCTGTGTCGGTAATAGATCTGTGGTTCGGAGGTGGTCAATACCTTCGGATCCGGTCACCAGAGTCGAGGAAGACGATCCAGCCATCTGCCCTTTGTCGGTGCTGTCCTCTGCGCTGGGGCAGCGTCGGTCGATGAAGAGGGCAGTGGCGTAGAAGTCACGGCGACGTCGTCGATCTCCCGGTGACGGCGGTCGTCGTGGCGGTGATGGCGGTGGTACTTCCCGTCGGCACAGCGCCCCCTCACAGATCAGGTTTAGGGATGTCGGTGAGGTGCGGCGGTACGGATGAACTTAGGTCATAAGTTCCAGCCGGCCCCTACCTCTATTTATTGTGGCGCTGACGACAGAGGCCTACCAGCCATAATGGGCTGGGCGCCCCCGATTAGAGCGCGATTAGGTCAAAGGCCCATTAAAACCGTTGGGCCAAAACGGGTGGAGATCAATTCCTAACATTGTGAAATTCCAAGAGCTCAGCAAATGGTTATTCGCTTATGACATCACTGTTGAGGACAAAGAATGGCTCGCCAGATCCATCTGCAAGCTTGTCCCTAGAGCAAGAGGGCCAGCAGTCCCTAAAGGCTCGGTCTCTTGGGAGCATGTGATTGTGATGCCCAGCTTATCCTCAAAATCCTTCAAAAAGTTAATCATCACCTGAAAGATACATGGTACACCAATTATTCTGCAGAAGTTAAATACAGATGACTCGATGAGGTGGTGAAACAGATGAATGATATAATATTTTTACCTCTGAGCGGTAGTTGATGGCTAAAACAACTTCCGCCACTCCAACTTCTTTCGAAGCCTCAATCTGCAAAGAATGAGTACATTTTAATTCTTCCCGACCATATTTTTTCCTTACAACAACGAAAACAAAGCCTTTTATTCTCAAACAAATTGGAGTAGGTTAAAGATTAAAAACATGAACAAAATCATATTTCTTTCCTTATATAAAAAAATGTTTATTACTTGGTTGTCCTTGAGAAGGGTGAATATTTCGAGCTTTCAAGGATGCCCAGAAGAGAGGAAGCTATGATTTGAGAACGACATATTTTTCTAAGCAGACAAAATCTCATAAATCAAAGACATGGCTGCAAAAGAAAATAATAGTTGCTGGGTTAAAGTTTTCCAAGCTAACTTCCACCACAGCACAATTAAATGTCATTGATAATGGATGGTGAAATGATATGTTGATACTGCAACTTAGAGATAAATAAACACCATCAGAACAGGTTTATTAAACTCATAACCGTAAAAAATAATCATGTCAGCTCAAATTAATCCTGCCCTAGAAAGGGCGAACCCGCCCCGCGCCACGGGTACTACCAGGTCCCATGGCGCCAATCGAGATCAACCAATCTCGCAAGCGAGAACATTCCCAGCAAACTGAATTAATTGGGAGCGCGAACCAACTAGTAGAACGAGGAATCGAAATCCAAACATGGTAGTAGGTGTGCACGCCAGAGCAAAGAATTACCGCAAGATTAGAGATGCGGAGCGCTGGCGTCTCCTCTCCGCGCCTCCGCCAAGTGGTGAGTGGCGAGTCTGGTGACACACCCGACCCCACCGGAACCTGAAGGGGAGCTTCTCCTTGCTACACCTGCCAGAGTCGTAATAAGCGGTTGGGCTCGAAGGCCCAGCGCCAGCGTCAGGGTCGCCTTTATAGGGCCCACGGCCGCTCGCCCCGTCCTTTTGGCCCCACCCTGGTGGCCATGTCAGCGCGCCCCTGCGCTGGCGCCACCCTATCCGCTCGTCGCACGTCGGATCGGATGGTGCCGGAGTCTGCAACGCTGTCACTTTTTTTTTTTTTGTTGAGTCGGACGCTTGGCATTTGCCGTCAAGGCTTGGTGGAGGATTTGCAGTCGCGACTGGTTGGTTTGGGTTCGGCAGCCGTCGCCGTCGCCCTGAATCCAAGCCAAACCATGCAGTTGCTGTAAATGGCGGACGTGTTTGGGAAAAGAGAGTTTCTTCCGCCGTGGAAAGAATGAGGGTTTCTTCTTCTTCCGGTCTCGTTCACCATGGTCACTTTCCCCGATGCCAAGGCCAGTGGTCAGTCCTCCTCAGAGGATTCGGCATATTCTGCCGGCTGATTCCTCCCTCCACGCCATGAAAGGTCGCATCTCTTCAGCTAATGGCGATATCTTTATGTCAACAGTCAACCTATGCTTCATTAGTGGATCCGGGGGACCCGGCCGGCAGTGGTGCTTGGCTGCTTGCAGATGGTCGTCGCGATCTGCAACCGACACAGACCTCGTAACGCGTGGCGGGTGATGGCATGCGACATTGCGAGTAAAATTGTCTGAGGTTGATTCTCCTTTCAGTGTTCCTTCTCAGGCTTCGCTGGGCCTCGATCGCGCTACGTAGAACTGTCGAAGTCGGGCCTAACACAGACGCGAATAGGTTATGTTGCCTGTCTAATTTTCTCTACAGGACTATAAAGCAGCTATCGCTCGTGGCCCATTGGGCTTCATTTCGTCGTGCGTTAGCACTTGTATAGACACTCGATTGGGAACCAAGTAAAAAAACACGCGAAACAAAAGCAGAATTAAACATTCATCCAGTGCTGTGACAACCACAGTTTTGTGCTACGATGCTAAAAGCCTAAAATACAGTAATACACTGCTTATGCTGCTGGTAAATACGCGGTACATAAACTTAATCTTTATTGGTTTTTCACGCTACAAGCACATACTCCATCTTTAACCTATAATAAAGCCTCCTTTGAGGCTTACATGTGCCCGTTTGATCTTTAACGAGGCATAGAAAACTCCAGGGCCAGAGAAAGGAGTACAATCTAGAAGGATGCTACAGAACCTGAAACGAGTGTGCTCGTTTCTAGTATAGCACTACCTCTGAATCGCTGATCACAGTTGTCTGTTGGCACATGACCAGACTGCTCGTTCTTCCTTACATGCGTACCTACCCTGCCAGTCGAGAGTCGACCGCCATGACCGACGACGATCCTAGATCGACGTGCGCTGCGTCGTCGAGCATCGAACGGGAATCGATGGCGCGGTGGCGCAGCCGGTGACTGTCTGGGCGGATGCTGGACGACGGAGCTGCTGGCTGGTCTCCTCGTGACACCCGCCGTCAGAATCCCCTGGCAGGAGCACGTAGTACGACGCCGGCGACGGCTCGTCGGAGACCATGCCGTCGAACGAGACCTGGCCTTCTTCCCTGTACTGAGCTATGGCCTTGAAGATGAATGGGATGATGCCCTCCATGAGGAGCCTTTTTTCCGCGGTGACTTGACTCGCGAAGAATGGGATTATGGGAGAGCTCGGGAGCATTAAAATTACTTGACTAGTGGTCTGCCAGTTGAGAGACGAAGGGGCAAGGGGTATAAAAAGAGCAGATAAAGGCGCCATGAAAGGGACGTGAGCAACTAATCCAACATGGTCCAGTAGCAACACTTTGGATGCTACTGTTTGAACATTAGAGCTACTGCCGGACAGACGAAGTGCGCCATGAGCTCAACAGAGATACGAATGGCTCTCATCGGCTTTACACTTTCGCCGCCGGCGGATTGGACTGACGACGCACAGGTTTACTTTGCGGTCCTCTTAATCCACGACCGATCGGAACAAAACGGGTGATTAGTCAGTCTCGCACGGCGAGCTTGCGATTGGACACGGATCACGTCCGGACGCACTTTTCAGCACCCCGAATTATACAGCTTACCCACGACGCCAGGGGGAAAAAAATACCCGTTCAAAATCGTCATCGATCAGTGATAAATTCGCGATGTTGAGCGACAGAGACGCGGTGGAAAGTTGGACACTTTCAACTGCATGCGGCGCCGGTGGCGTGGTCCACTGAAACCCACAAAGAGTTAACGAGAAGGAGACGTCGCGAGTGCTACCCCTTTCTTTTCCCCGCTCCGAACGCCCAGTTGCCGGCAGAAGTGCAAGGCCGATGGTTCAGCGAAAAGCAGCGTGCAGCGAGGACGGCTGTGGGCAGAAAGCAAGCAGCGGCAACCTGTGCGCGGCCGCGGGAACCGCACTGCGCGAGCAGCCGCGCAGGCGTATGCGTATGTGCTTTTGTGACTGCCGACGCGGGACGCTGCTGAAAAAGGAGGCAGCCATCACCAGACCCCACTCCATTCTAGTCACGTATACTTTGATAGAGACACAGGTCCAGATGGCGGAGTCGGAAAGCGCGCAGCCCGGAGCCGAGCAAGGCCACCAGGTGAAAGCAGTTGCCACCGGTGACCGGTCTCGCGTTCACTGGCACGTCCGCACCGCGTAAAGGCACATCGCCGCCGGCACGGCAGGGCGTGCCGTCGTGTTCGAGGTCCCATCCGCGCCTGGACTGGGAGAGCGGTCGCGCGAGTCTCTCTCTGCTTTATTTGCCGTCTCCGCGCGAGCGCATGCTCGGTGGAGACGGCGGCGGCGTGCGATGTGCCGTGCTCCGCTCGCCGGAAATGGGGCGGGGTGAAAAGCAGTGGCGATCGAGTGGCGACGTCAAAGCCGCGGCTCCCGGATGCGCAGCGCCGGCTCATAGATTTGTAGGGCTTACATGTGGGTCCTTTATCTAATTAAAAAAACATAATGTTTTATATTTTTCACATGAAAGTTTTTATTAATAATATCATAAACTGTAGAAATTATATATATAAAATAAGCTTGCATTTTTAAAATATCTTAAGAAATCAAATGTGTAATGTTTCAATGAGGCTATACTCTCTTCAGTTTTATTAGTCTTGAAGTTTTAGTCAAACATTAAAAACATAAAATACAAATAACTATAAAAATTTGTTAAGTTCAAAAATGTAAAAATTATATAATTAGATTTATCTTAAAAATAGTTTTATAAAAAATTATGCATATGTCACTGTTAAATAAAAACTTAAAAAATTTAAAAATAAAAGTCAAAATTGCATTTTAGAGACTGTGTCGTTATTCAAAATGATAAAAATTATAGAATCGAAGTGAATAACACCAAAAAAGATTTAAATGGTGCGTCAGATCGACTAAAAATATTTTCATTAGGAGATCAAAATAGTTCGTCGGCAAAGTTTTTGAGAATATTGAACCTACAGCAAAGCTGGAATGAGTCGACAGACACAATGAAACGTGTACGTATTTTTTTCTATGACTTTTTTTTATCTTTGTCAGAGCCAAAACACCATTACGATATCAAAGCCTCTCAATATTTTTTTAAAGAAGACAAAATTTCTATGAGCCCTTAGTTGAGCTGGGCCCTAAGCAGTCGCACTTATTGCCATGCCCAGCCGCCCCTGCGGATGCTGCGCATGACAGCCGACGTCTCGACTCGCCACTGATTCTTTGATTCGGTGGGCACCGTCAGTGACAACTGAAAATCGTCGTCGTCAGGCGGGACCATGATCGACCAGGTACAGCCCGCAACCTGCGGCAGTTCCGAACAGTCGTACTACTCCATTGCCGATCCATGTTGAGCGTGGCGGGGCACGCTGGGTATCACTCACCTGAAGTGCAGCGGGATTCACGACCTTGCACCAGTGTTAAGCCTCGCGTGCTCTCGATTTGCCGTTGGTGCGTGCACGTCGTCCTCGATGAATGGATGTGCTGAGCTACATATCACTCCTGGTTACGGTCGATTGAGATCATCAGCAATCGCTGCAAGTCGTCTCAAAAAAAAAAAAGGCAATCCCTGCAACTCCCGGACCCACGCGTCAGCGGCGCTGAGGATCCTAATCTGGTTTTGGTGTGGTACTCCATCTCATCCGCGGACTGATAAGGGTTTCTCAAATGACAAGCCCGAACGGGGCTCTAATCCGCTAAATTATCGTATGGGCCCAGCCGTCAGTTACCGATCCGGAGAGAACCCTCCATCGGACTCAACCGCGGAAAAGACTACGCGTACACGTGACGTCAACCCGTACCTCCTCTTCCGCGTCGCCCCTCCTTCCAACGCAACCGCGTAGGCTCTGACCGCCGCGCCGCCGGAATCCTACGCTCCCCATCCTCTCCCCTCCCGGCCGCCATGGCGGATCCGCTTCCCGCGGCCGTATCCGCCTCGCCGCAGCCCGACCAGCTCGCCGGCTCCGTCTCCACCCCGCAGAACCCCAACCCTAACCCCCACCTCTCCCCGCAAATCGCGCCGTCCCCGAGCGTCTCCGACCTCTCCGCGCACATCTCCTCCCCGCAGCAGCTCGACCCGGCCGCGGCGGCCGCATCCGCGGGCGGATCCATGGACTACGCGCCGCGGCAGCAGCAGCAGCAGCTGCAGGCGGCATCGCCGTCGCAGGCGAACGCCGGGTACGGGCAGATCCAGCGCTCCGGGTCGGCATCCCGCCTCGCCGCCGCGAGCCAGATCCCGCAGTACGCCGCGATGGCGGCCAGGATGTATGGCGGGCAGATGAGCTTCTCGGGGGGCCAGCAGCAGCAGCTGGCGGCGCGTGCGGCCATGCTTGGACAAAACCAGCTAGGTATGCTGCAAGGACAGGGGAACGCGGCATCTGCGGCTCATTTCGGGCTTCAATCGCAGATGATGGCGCAGGTGAATTGCTGAACTTGGCGTGTTAAAGGACCCCTACGTAAACAGAATTGAACACATTCTCGTGCAGATAGCTTACGTCCTGATGGGATTCTAACTTTTAACTGTGAAGTCATTAATGCTAAATTTGGTCTCGGTTATTTTGAGCTTAGAAATTTCAGTTCCTTAATTTATATAGTCAATCAGTTTGCTTATGACGTTTAGTAACGGACTATCGGTTTCATATAGTATTCTATTTTACCATGAATCTCTGAGCCAAATATTTATCATGCCCCCTGTTTTCCAAAACGAGATTTAACGGTCATTTAAACGGTAGATGGCTGCCCTCGTCTAGGCCTAAACGGCATCTAGGCAGAATTAAACAGCGTTTAAACACTAGACGGTGGTTGACTGACTGTCTGTCTACCATTTACTGTTTAGGAAAATAGGAATTCATGCCACGTAATATCATCTATGTATATGAACATTGAAACGCAAATTGCGCTCCTTGTGCTTGTTAGGTGTATCATGTAGGCCCAGTTTGACCACAATACCCTTCCTATTGCTGATGTGGGCTGCTACCTTTGAAAGTTCATGCTAATAAGTCAAAATTGAAGAGCATTTTTGACAGAACTTGGGAAACTAATCTGCTTTTCAGAAGTTTATGGATCATATGACATCTCGTAACGAGGGCTGCCAGCATATTTTATTACTTCATTTATTATGTAAATTTGGATTTTGAATAATCATTAATGTTTTCCTAAATGGTACTCCCTCCGTCCCTTTTTATGTCGTTTTTGATCTGAGCACGGAAATTAAGAAAAGTGGAAAAGGTGGAGATGTATTGGGAAGAGAAAAAGTTGTCTTGGGAAATGAGAATGACTTATAATTTGGAAAATTTCGAGGAGTCCAAAGTGATTCATAATTTGGGACGGAAGGAGTAAACGGTAGACAGTCAGTCAACCACCATCTAGCATTTAAATGCCATTTAATTCCGTCTAGACGGCGTTTAGGCCTAGACACGGGCAGCAGTCTAGCATTTAGATGCCGTTTAAGTGGCCGTTTACTTCTGTATAGGAAAACAGAGATTAATCAATATTACTAATTAAGGGATATGGAGATGTTTGTATCTCTTATATCTTTGTCTTAGACACTGTCCAATTTTTAGGTCTGACTATAAATTACAACTGTGATATGGAGATATTTCATTTTAAGGTGACTGTAATTAGCATTTCTAAGATTAGGACTTTCTCTTTTTATTAGAGCTACAATGAGAGTATTGACCATTCCTATTGTTGCAGCCAAGACAAAAGGGCATGGTACAAGGTATTAATACTGCTAATGCAGCTCAAGCATTGCAGGGGATGCAGCCCATGGGAGTCATGGGTACTTTGGGGATGAACCAGATGAGACCCAATGGTACCATTCCGTATAATGCTGCTCAACAACGATTCGCACATGCGCAAATGAAGCCACAAGTATCTCAGCAAGCAGCACTATCTCCGCAGGTACTCTGATATATTAAGCCTTAAATCCTATATCTGCCAGGCAAACTAACTATATAATTATATTTTATTCTGGTAACATAGCGTTTTGTTTTCATTTCTGTTTGGTTTTTCTCTTTTTATCTTCTTTTTCCCCTTTTATTTTTTTTAAAAGTCCTTTGTGGTCTGTCTCTTGGATGTTTCATATCTAGTTTACCCCAACTTGCTTGAGACAAAAAGGCTATGTTGTTTTGTTTTGTAAGTACAATATTCAGGCTATGTTGTTTTGTTTTTTAAGTACAATATTCTTAATATTATCTTGGTTTTTCTTCCAGAAGGTAGCAGATCAAGGCTTATCCAGAACAGCATCACTTGCAGCATTAAATGCACAAATACCTGGATCATCACAAAATGGTCAGATGGTAGCAATGTCTATGCCTCAGCAACAGCAGCCGCAGCAATGGTTGAATAAAATGCAATCATCAATGGGCTCACCAATTTCGCCACAACAACAATTTCAGCACCAACAAAGGCTGTTCTTGTTGCAGCAACTTCAGAAGGCAGGATTGAGCCCGCAGCAATTTGCACAAGCCCAACAACAGCATCCTCATCTCACTACCAACCAGCTGTTACAGCAGCAACATTTACTACAGCAGTCTCCAAGGATTTCAGCTTCTGGTTCACAGAAGTCCGCAAACCTTACCGGATCGCAGCCAGGTACACCTTTGTCTGGTGGAACTATGACTGGTGGAAGTGCAAGTCAGGGAGCGGAAGGAACAAGCCAACTTCTTGGGAAGAGAAAAATTCAAGATCTAGTTGCACAGGTGATAACTTGGCCCTTTTGTTTCCTATGCTCCTCGGCATCTGTATCACTTGCACTATTCATGTTTTTTGCTGGTCATAATTTTAGAACATGTCTGAATCATTTCAGATTTCATTCTAAAGGATGCCTATACTAGCTGAATATAATATGGTGGTATTTTAACAGCAAACTATTGTTACAGGTAGATCCCCTAGGCAGGGTCGACCCTGATGTGGAAGATTTACTATTAGAGATAGCTGATGACTTCATTGACTCGGTAATGTTTTTTCTTGTACTTCGCAAATCCTGCTTTGCAGCTCCCCACCATGAGTTCTATTTGTTTTGGGTGTCAAATTAAGCACCAGAACCATCATCTCCTAAAGCAGATTTTACCAACTGACACTTTTTTTGTGGTTCCGCTGACATGGGTTTGTCATTAGGTGACTGCGTTTGCGTGCACCTTGGCAAAGCATAGAAAATCATCGGTTGTGGAAGCCAAGGATGTGTTGCTGCACTTAGGTCAGTAGCTTCACCTCGCGACAGTTTGTGAATCCAAACAAGATATGTGCTATTTTGCTTATTAAGTTTCTTATTCATATCATGCAGAAAAAAATTGCCATTTGTCTGTTCCTGGTTTCTCAAGGGAGGATAAGAATCTTCAAAGAAGTTCTGTAAGTCATAACTTTTTCCATATACAGGCATCAGCACCCTGCCTTGTATTGGGTTTTCTGTATTGACCTTGTAAAATTGAAGCTGCATCATGGTACTACCATGCGCAAATTGAAGTTGATGGGTTATTATGTTGCATCAGGTAAAGACATTGATTGATCCCCAACAATCAGTAAGTGACGCTGCTGGCATTCGAGGCACAAGCAATAAACTTATGGCTAATAACTCGGCGGGCAACCATCAAATACGGCCTCAGGTTGCAGAACCTTCACCTATGCCGGTAGCGAGCCCACCTTCGAAAGTGCCTCGTTTCTAACTATTGTGCTGTCCTCTGCGGAAGAGAAATACCCTGTAAGTTCATTGACTATTTTCTTTGTAATTTATATGCTAGTGTCTGGTGTTGTAATGATGTGTAGTCTGGTAGTTTTGCTGGCTCTGCCTGTATTTTCGGATGGCAATTTTCTTGTTTGGAACCTTTTTGTTGCATTGTGTCTTTTCTCTTCTATCTACGTAATACTCTCTCTGGTTTTAAATTATTGACACCGTTAGACTTTTAACATCAACTTGAACTATTCGTTTTATTCACAAAAAATATTCCAATGTGTAAAATTATTAGTTGTAATTTAAATTCCATTAATGAAAAATCAAATAATAACAAAATTTTACACTTTTGAATAAATTTTTTAAATAAAACGAATGGTTAAAGTTGAAATTAAAAGTCAACGGTGTCAATAATTTAAAACTAGAGGGAGTTGAATTTTACTAAGTTTTTCTGATTCTGTCAATTTACCTCTGAATATTCCAGGACAATCTACGCACCACACACTGGTGCTCTAACTCGAAGATTGCTAGCAAGTGGAAGCACAATAAACCCACGGGCATATATGGGCTAAAGGCAGAGATGCTCGTGCTATTACCGTAAAAAGCAGTTGATCACTGACCAATGTTAATTGCAATGTTACTCAGTTTTCTTTTTGTCTCTGTAGCGGCAGCCCCTGTCTGTTGTATATAAATGTTTTTGTAGCCGGGGCTTGACACCATCAATTTTGTTTTTAAGTGTATTAAAGTGGTTGCAGCATGGAACCAGAAGTTAATGAACTGTAAGATAAATTATGTGCTTCGATGCTTTGAGAAAACACATGGTTGATCTTTGATCTCTCAATCTTTAGATTGGGTGCTTCGCCGGCTGAGAAAGGCACTGATGGGTGCAAACGCAATGACCCGTGGCCTGAACCTGAGAGAAGTACCATCATAAGAGCATATCATAAACTGTCATCAGCATGGTCACAAACCGTACAAGTGAAATCCTACACTGTACGCAGTGCGACACAATCTCGGTTAACGTTGTGAAGAGCGCACCGGAAAGAATGAGCACACATTTTGTATGCATGCATGTATGTACACGGAATGCACCACCACCTCACCTGCATGAGCCTACCACGTCTCTAACAAAACTGTCAAACTAGAACGTAATTTCTTCGTCAGGTTTCAAGTAGGAGACTCCGCTAGAACTAACGTGTGCCACCAACCGCATGACACGTTCAGTGGGTGGTGCGTTTCCACGGGAACACTGCAAGGTACATTCCTGTCCACCGAGTCGCCAAGGCCAAGCTGCAGGGGCAAGCTCATCTATCAGAATCGGCTCCAATATATGTTCTTTTTTTTTTTTTGGTTTCACAGGTATGGAAAAGAGAGCTGAGGGATAACCCACCTGGCCGTACTTGTTCCATCCCCAGCAGAAGACCTCGCCTTCATCTGCAGAAATTTGTTACGCTCGTCAGATGCCAGGAACACAAATAAGCACATCCCAACGAGAAGGGGCGCCTTTTGGTCCTAGGATATTGGATACTACACGCAGGTAGAACTCTAGATCACTACAACAAAACGCGGAACTGAAAAGTACCAGTTATAATAGCACTGTGTCGAGCGCCACAAGAAACAGATCTGGCATTCTTATTTTCCAAGCTTGTGGCATCTACCAATTTTGGAACAGTCTGCATTGAAATAAAACAAACAGACTTCAGGTACTTAAGCAGAGATAAGTAAATGGATAGCTACGTAATTTTCTGGTGATAACTATGCTGATTGTGTTCCTTGCTCTAAATATCAGATTCTGCAATAGGATGTATTAACATTCAGAACTTCATACCTCAGCTTGATCAGAGCCAGTACCAAGCTGCCCAAATTGATTTCCTCCAAAGGAATAGACATCACCATCTATTGATGTACATACAGTATGCCATAAACCTGCACCCACATCTTGCATCTTGACTCCAAGGATAGATGATACACAGGTCGGACTCAAAACATCATCTGTATTCCCTTGTCCGCACTGAAAGAAGAAATAGCACGAGTGTCACTTATAGACATAATGACACAAACTTAAACAAATTTGCAATGCATAACAGTGCATTAACATGATACTCCCTCCATACTCATAATTTAAGTCGTTTTGGACAATGACATGGTCTCCAAAGCGTAACTTTGACTTCTATTTTTCCTAAAAATATTTATCAAAAAGTGGCATATGTATACTTTTATGAAAATATTTTTTAAAGATAAATCTAGTCATACAATTTTCATGCTTCATAAACTTAATAACTTCAAAATTATTTGTAATTTATATTTTCAATGTTTGATCAAAGCAATGTCCAAAACGACTTGAAATATGTGGAGGGAGTACACCACCATTTAAAACTTAAAAAATGCGATTCCCAAATCAGCACAGATGTTTAGTTTCAACCATAATAATGTGAATAAATAATATACAAACTACCATATATGTTTCATTTCAGCTATGTCCCAAGAAGCTCGAAATAAGCTATGCCTTTCTCCAGATTCAAATGAAGGTGCTAGTTTTATGATAAATAAATTATATTTAATTTATCATGCTAAGCACATGTGTTTGGTTTCGACTCTATTTGTGTAATATCCAAAAAATAGCACATAGGTATGATTTCAGCTAGGTACCGATTCCAAATTTAAATGGACGCGGAATTTTTCTGATAAATAAATTCTATTCAATCACAGCTCTAAATTTTTTGAAAGATGAATTACCTACCCATAGTAAGGTATCATTAGTTAGCTACTTGAATGTGCTTGTCCAGTTATAGAGTTGGAAATTTGTTTGATCCATACAAACAGACCAGATTGGATGCTTACCTGTCCATAAAGTCCCCATCCAAATGTCAGAAGAGCTCCAGAGTCTGCAAGGAGGTTTTAGGTGTTAAATGTGCAAGGTGAAATTCTAAAGACAGCAGATGTATAGCAGAACTTCAAACGAAAATGCAGCAGTCTTTCAACAATCCAATAAGTAACTGAGAAAAATTGTCTAAGAAGTAATTCAAATTCTCAAACTAGATTATCGGTTTATAATTGTTATAAATATAAAAAGAGTAAGCCAACAACAACAAAGCCTATAGTCTCAAACAAGTTGGAGTAGGATAGAGGTGAAACCAACAACACAAAAAAAGACAAACAAAAGTAAACAAAGAACATGCCAAGACATAAATATATGTGATTCCCGATGGAAAAAAGATAGCAAATCCGAAGAGTCAAAATTAAGTCTACTGAAACACTATTTTGTAACAATGCTGTAAAACAAAATAGCAAAAGGAAATGCACTTACATAAATCGCGCTACTATATTACAATAAAGAACTCAATTGAATGAACTTAAAATATAACTGACCTGTTACTACAGCGCTATGACGGCCTCCGCAAGCAATAGCCTTCACGCAATTTCCCATGACTTTATTGATGTGCCCTTCAGCAGTTTTGTAACCTTTCATAGCTGATGGCCGATCCTTGCCATATACTGCTGACTCAATGCACGGTACAGGATGCGGAGAGGAAACAGTCCGGATCCTAGAACCCAGACCTAGTTGACCTTCTCCACCATATCCCCAACCCCATACCTGACCTAAATCTGAAGCTTTGGAGAAATTTGCTTTAATCAGCAGAGTTCCCTAGAAAAGGTAAAAGCAGAGCCACAGAGCCAAATGCAGGTTACCTGATAGTGCTAATGTATGACGACCACCAGCAGCCACTGCCGTTATTTTCACTCCTGTATTAAATGTCACAACACAGGGGGGCGCTGAAAGACTTTCGTCACTAGATGTTGAACTCTCTTGTCCATGTTTTGCAGACGACAACCTTCGTCGCTTTGTGCTGTCCTCAGTACCTCTCTCGGAAGGACCCGATGCAGCTCCATTGCTTGTCCTGGACACCTGTGACCTTGGGCTCACTGTAATGGAGTTTCCTTTGTTATGTCTGTAAACAATCGATATAGAAAGGCTTATATTTTTTTAGGCAGAAATGGAACAAGGTAGGAAGCAAGCATCACAACCTTGGTCAGTGGCCATAGCAATTTGTCTTTCATCCTTCTCCAAAGTTCCAACAGATGCATGGACTGTGACAACCCTTCCAGTCGGAACACATTCTTTCCAACCCCACGTATAGACATCCCCTTCATCTGCTCGCGGACAACATTTATAAGAATCATACCACTATTACGACAATCATGAGCTATGTCCAGACAAAAAGTGGGTGCTCGGATTGCCAAATACCTGTTATTGCAACACAATGAGCCCATCCAGCATCGGCCCTCACTATCGCAACACCGCTAGGTAGAGGAAATGCTTCTGGAGTCTCCTGAGAAGCATAAAATTCTATCTTTAGCAATAGGTTCCGAGTCCTCCCATGTGGTTCATGAAAGCATAAAGCATTAGTACGGTGTCTTTACCTCATGCTTCCCAGAAGTCACATAACTTTGACCCATGTCATCAGCAGAACCCCAAGTGAGGAGTTTTCCAGACTCTGAAGGAAATGAAGATTCTAGAGTAAGTAATGGTGAAAACTGATTACAATTCATACCAAAACTGGATAGTACATAGCATTTATATAAATGAACAGATAGAATCTTCTGGATGATGCTATAAGTGTAGAGCTGAAAAATAGAATCAGAAACTTGGATTTCGCATGAAATTTGTGGAAGGTTATCTATCCAACGAAGCAAAAATGATCCAAAGTCAACGAAGAGACGTGAACATCTCATCTGCAAACATCGCTAAGAGTAACATACCGGACTCCATGAAATTCTTGGTTGATCCTTGAGGAACCAAGAGTCAAATTCCATGAAAACCGAGGAACTAAAATTTTTTAACAGCGTTGCCTCGCCCATTATTATTTACTTGTTGCATTGCTTACTGCTCAGAAACAAATTCCCATTTCACGCATTCAAGTCAACCAATAAGAAGTTATAATACGGAAACCACAATAGTAGATGGAAAACCTCTCTGAGCTCCGATGGACTCTGAACCCGAATCACCAATCAATGCAAGCTCCAGAAATCGAGTTCGTAACCAACAGTTTCATACATCCAGGAACTGCTTGTCTCATCAAACTTCCACACCAATCTCCCCAAAAATGTTTACTATGCCTCGAAATTTAACAGTCACTCCCCATTTGTTCCAGAAAATTTGACAAATCCCAAACCCAGCGATTCCTTCTATAATCGGCTGCACGAAACTTACAGACCAACATCCCGAACAGATCTACCACAGCAAACCCGCCCAACAAACGAACGACAAGCAACGGAACACTAGCAAGGGAGCAATGAGGAAGCGTGCAGAGGACGTCACCTGAGATGGCCATGGCGAATCCGCACCCTCCGCCGCACACATCCCTCCACCCATCGCCGCCGGCCGCCGCCACCGCGGGAGGCAGCCTCACGGGTACGGGACCGAGCAGCGGGGAGCGCTGCGGCGACACGCCCGGGAGGTACCCCCACATCAGGACCACCCGCTCCTTACTCCCAGCCCCGCGCGCGCCGGCGCCGTCCTCCTCCTTCTCCTCCTCTCCTCCCCCTCCTCCAACTACTCCGCCGCCGTCACGACCGTTCATCGCCTCGAGGAGCCCCCGCCTCTCCGAATCCACTGCTGATTTCTCCTCTGTCACCACCTCCGTCTCGATCGCTCCTGGCGGCCGCGGATGGGAGCGAAGGTGAGTACTCCTAGCAAGCGAGGCGTTGGTTGCGGCGAAACGCGAAGCGGCGGCCCCTAGCTTTCCAAGGAGCGTGAGGCTGTGAGGGGCGAGCTTTGGGCCGTATCAGTTTCTCCCGGGGCAGCGGCGCCACATCGGACGCCAACGTGGACCGGCACTACACGTGGCGCACGTCGGGCCGCTGGATCGAGGCGAGCATTCGTGGCCAGGAAGCGGCCGGAAGGTTCTGGAAGTCAGACCGGGGGGCAAGGGAGGCGGACGTGTCGGGACGGAAAGCTGGCCACGTCGCGAGGACCGGATCTCGGGACCGGGAGACGGTGGTGGGAGGCCCGGGCCGGAGAGACGTGGTCGGTCGTGATTTGACCACAAGCTCTCGCGGCGTCCACCAATTAAAGTACTCCTATGCAGTAGCGTGGTGGTGCGGAGGCACGAATCGCTAGCTTTCGCGCTAGAACTAGAAACTAGAAGCTCACAGGCATCACGGAAACGATAAGATCACTTCGTAGCAACGGAATTTAAAACAGACTGAAGCCTTTGGAACTTTGAGATTGTCTGCCAAACCGCCTGCAATTGTTACGTGCGGATTTGGAGTCCACGCATCAATGATGGGCGGCGATGGACAGTTTGACACAGAATTTGTTAAAAAAATAATAATTCGGCTTGGTTGTGATCCCATCTTAATACGGGTATGGTGCTATCCTCACTCTGCCTACAAAGTTTTGAAATCGTCTCGTACAGTTTTAAATATTCAAGAAAACATGCATGACAAGGAAAAAATTTATAACAGCAATTTGGAGGAACCGCGTCACGACCCTTACCAACTCCCAAGTCCCAACTCCCTCTGTGGCGGGCCCTGCTGCGGTGGTAGTTGCGTACGCAGGGAGGGGGGCCTAACTCTGGAAGCTTCGCGAAGCCGAGCGTGCCCGCGCGTCTTGCCGACCCATCGGGGGCACCCACGAAGCGAAAGGCCCCGTCTCCAATCCAAAACACAGCTCCGGCACTGGAACGAGGGGCAAACCGTAGTCACGCGTCGTGGCCGACGGCGACGTGCGGCGAGTCTGTGGCGTGGTGCCAGTCCAGTCGCGCGTCCCGGCGAGAGGGACGCGAGCGTACGATGTTGCGCGCGCTTGCGCTTTTTCGCTCGTCCTCGACTCCTCGCCTCTTTCGGCTCGCTTCACTTCGCCGTAAAAAGACCACGCGGTGGGTGGATGGACGGCTCGTGCACTTCCGTGGACGGCGTACGGTTTGAGTCCGCGTGTCTCGACCTTGCTGGAAGGCCAGCCACTTGTGGCGTTGCTGCGCGCGCGATGGGGACAAGACTATGCTGGTCATGGTTTTGTCATATGCACTGTACTGATAGCGTCGGCGCCTTGGTACGTTCGTTGCGAATGTGCCACGTATTTATCTGATGTCACGTACTGTAAAAACAGCTGAGAAAATGAACTTTCTTTGTTTTCATGTCTAGCCATTGATGAGACAGTCTAATTTGGTTATGGACTTTACTAGTACTTTATACATCACCAGGTTTTTAAACTGTTAGAAGATCGATCTCTTGTTAGTTGGCTCAATGGTCAACTGGTCTTAACTTCGCGCTCTGATCGGAGACGCTCAGCTAATCTATAATTGATGGCCTTCCGTCGCACAGCGCAATATAAAAAAAAGTGAAGGAGCTAAGGTACACACTACGAAGTTAACCGTCATCCGAACTCCACCCTACATTCAAACTTTAAATCTGATCTTTGAGGGTGCACTGTCAGATTCTTCATCACAGTTGTCACATCTTCGACTTCGACCTCGACCGAAGACCAATCGAAGGCACTCTCCTCTTCTCCGACCATCACCGCCTGCGTGCAGACTTTACTGGCCAAAGAGAGAGATGGCGGGGTTTTTTTCCTCACTGCCGACCAAACCGGCTACTCAAAGTAAAGACCTACGGACACCCCCCCACTTCTCCATCTGCTCACTGAACCGACTAAAGAGAGATCCAACAATAACATCAGAGCCAGATTTTCGAGCACATCGAGAACGATGAACCCCAAAAGAAAACATATCTCAAAAGCCCAGATCCAGAAACCCTAACCCTAAAGGGGAACAGATCTGGAGGAGAGGAAGGGAAAGGAAGAGACTTACATTGGCCTCGCCATCGACGACATCGTCGTCGACGGCAGTGCCGCCGCTCGGGTTTCCCGAAGCTCCGGCCACAGAGGCGCCGCGCGAACTTCGACCCTTGACGGCGGCGCGCTCATCTTCGGGTGAGCGCCCACGCCGGCAAGAGATGGACGACAGCGCCACGGCCATGCGGCCCTGCCCTGGTCGTGCGGCGGCACCATGCCGACGCAGCGCGAGAGAGAGAGGGCGAGAGAAGAAATGGAGTAGGGTTTCGGGGAGCGGCCGCGCGACGGGTCTTTATACCGTCGAGTTACGCGCGGCACCGTTGGATCTTGATCCAACGATCGGCACCGAACAGCGTCGGAGCAGGCCGAATACGGCCCAGGCGGGATTGAGAAATCTCGGCTTGGACTCAGGTTGTCTCGCGCGAAAAAGAAAGGCCACTGGGCCAGACCGAAACTCGCTCTAGGCCTCGCGCACATGCTACTGTTCACAGTGGGTTGCGCGCGATTTTGGCCCGATTTCAATAAATTTTTTTTGTTTGTTTTTTCTTTTTTCTTTTTCAGAAGTAATTAAATTGATTATTTTGCTAATTTTAACAGAAATAATTAAGAAAAATTAGCAAAATTTTGACAGAATAGAAAAGTCCAATAATTGCTTCTGAAAATTAGAGAAATTTTTATTTTCCGCTGCATATTTAAATTTGTTTATTTTATTATTAAATTCAAATTAACAGAAGAATTTAATTTTGAAAAAAATTAGAGATAATTTCAGACAATTATGATATTGTTATTTTTTGACCAACGTTGATAATAACAGTATTATAATTTTTTAAAATAATTTTTATGCATTATTTTTATTTTTGCTTAACGGTGATGTAGATTTAATGTATAGATAAATTGTATGTCTTAATTTTGATGAACGTTGAAAATAAGATATATAATTTTGTTGTTATATTCTCACTTTATTTGAATTGTTTTTCAGGTTGATACAAGTTAATGAGTTGTATCAAAGAGATCTCAACTATTAAAGGTGATAACTATAAAAAGTGAAAGAAAAAGATAGATCTAGCGTTTATTTTAGCTGAGGTGGACTGGGTCCTCACCACAGCATGTCCCACTGAGCTTGAGAAGCCAGTAAAAAAAGAAAATGAGGCTGATACTGCTTGACAGACTAGAGAGAGAGACTATTCTCTCATAAAGATGTTTTATGACTTTAAACATAAAAAATGGGTTACAGCCAACAAAAAATGTATGACTGTGATAAAGAACACTATTAAGCCTGTCATTATGGGGTCAATCGCAGAGTGTGACATTGTCACAGAGTACCTTGATAAAATAAAGAATCAGTTCACTGGTTCTTCAAAGACATATGCAACATAGCTGATCAAACAGCTTGTGATAGAAAGGTACTTTGCTGGTAACGATGGCATAAGAGAGCACATACTAAAAATAAGCAACATGACATCTAAGCTCAAACCAATGGATTTGGGTCTCAAAAATGAGCTCTTTATTTATCTGATTTTTGTTTCCTTGTCAAAAGAGTTTGACACTTTCATTGTCAACTACAACATGCAATATGAGACATAGGACTTGAAAAAGTGCATAGCTATATATGTGCAAGAGGAGAATAAAATTAAAGGTTCACATAGTGGTTCTATCAACTATACGAAGGACAACAAAAGAAAAAATTTCAATAGTAACTCCTCAAAGAACAAAAAAAATGCCCTTGTCCATCAACCTCAACAGAACAAATCTACAGTAGACAAAGACCAGTGTTTTTACTGCAAGAAGACGAGACACTATAAGAAGGATTATCCCTCTTATTTAAAGATGATCGTGGCAAAGAAAAGTGAGAACATTATTACCTTTATAAACAAATCTCTGTATGTGCAATATTCGAAATCTACTTGGTGGATTGATTCAAGAGCAACTGTTTATGTTACTAATTCTTTACATAGATTTTGTTCGACGAGGACTATGTAAAGAAGAAA